>JACXGK010002663.1:0-52293 GCA_016801125.1 Novumbra hubbsi | reverse complement strand
GGTTAATAATCATGCTTCGTTGTGTCTATTCCATGGTTAATAATCATGCTTCGTTGTGTCTATTCCATGGTTAATAATCATGCTTCGTTGTGTCTATTCCATGGTTAATATTCATGCTTCGTTGTGTCTATTCCATGGTTAATAATCATGCTTCGTTGTGTCTATTCCATGGTTAATAATCATGCTTCGTTGTGTCTATTCCATGGTTAATAATCATGCTTCGTTGTGTCTATTCCATGGTTAATAATCATGCTTTGTTGTGTCTATTCCATGGTTAATAATCATGCTTCGTTGTGTCTATTCCATGGTTAATATTCATGCTTCGTTGTGTCTATTCCATGGTTAATAATCATGCTTCGTTGTGTCTATTCCATGGTTAATATTCATGCTTCGTTGTGTCTATTCCATGGTTAATAATCATGCTTCGGGGATGTATTTAACCACCAGAAGGTTCAGAAATAGAATGGTCCATCTTTACTAAGCAGCCTGGTAAAACTGTTGATCACTATGAGATAATCAGAGATTTTGAAACAAAAATAGAAAGGAATGGCAGAAATCTCAAACGAAACATTACTGACTTCCTACCTATTCTTGGGACGGGTATGATTGACATCGGAAAAAACACTTGGGTTTTTCCACCCCCCGAAAATGAAATACGGTGAAAGAAAACGCAAAGTCCTTGTAACGAGCCACGGAAGGATTCAAGCACAGAGCCCTATATTTATTGAAGTAACAATACAGAATGTCAATCCAGGAGAAAAGTCAGGAACGAAACCTGGCAGAAGTGAAATCTGGCTGCAGCAGTGTTTTCAGTGGAATGGCCTCACGGAAAAGAGAGGCATCCCACAAAATGTTTGACAGAAAAGGGGAAAAGGACAAACAATCTCTACTGCAAAACTTCACCTGAAAGATTAATGAAAGCAGCTACTGGTGGTTAGATTTTACTGTCCAGCAGCAAACACAAGTTTAAACAGAACTTAGCATTAAACAATTGAACACTCCCTTGAAACTTGAGACATCTGTGGCATAATGTGTTGAGTGACAAGAAAATGTGTTGTGTGGCCTTTTACTCCTCCCAGAAAAAGGTTCACCAGCGCTTTAATAACGCTATTGAACTTCTTGATATCCCATAAATGTCAGGTGCCAGAATTTGGGCTAAGAGAAACATATCCACAACCTCACTACTCTTCAAACAACCATTACAAATGTCAACTGTTCTTTAGCCAACTGTTGACATTAGGGCAGCTAGGAATATTCCCTGAGTTCCCATCATTATACTGGATGTTTAGATAGCTGGCTAGATCCCCTACCGACAATACAAAAGCAACAATGATATGGCTAATTTCTAGCTATTCGAGTGCGTGTCGGCTTGGGGCTTGCGGCCAGAGCTCTGAACGGCAACATGTAATGCTGAAGCCTGGAGCTGTCCCACTGCGATTACACAGGTCATAAATCCGGCAAGATTGACATAATAGGGTTTTTCATGGTTGGCCTGATTGTTGCCATATCATCAAACTCAATGACATGGAATTTTGCCTCTGGGCCAGTCTTGCCCTTAACAGGGTCATGCTCTCCTGAAATGGGGTTATAAGTGAGTTTCTGACATCTTACCTCACTTATCTGCCTGGATTTAGCTGTCTAGGTGTGTATTGTGTGTCCGGGAGAACAACCCTGCATCTCCGAAATACATCCACGTTTAAAGTAAGTGACTTATTGTTTATTACCTTTAGTAACACACATTGGATCAGTTCTGACTTACATCTGGTTCATGGGAAGATCTGTATGGGCGTATTAGTGCGTTGCTTGATTCTGTTTGAACCCAACATGTATTAAAGGTCTTTGCCCAGTCTGAATACTATTGAAATGTGTCAGCAGAGCGTTCATAAAATCCCATTGTGAACAAACCAGAAACAGTATTTATACACCGGTTCAATTATTCATCTTATGACCTTGACGGACAGCATTTTCCTTGAAACAAAACAAAATTGAAATTTTCTATTTTAGTATGTCAATCAAAACCTGTAACCTGTATTTGCATAATTATGCCCGTTCCATCTGTGTAAAATCCTTTGTACCTTTTTTGGGTTGCGAAAGAAGAGGCATGCATTAAAGTTTCTGGGACGCCATAAAGGATTATAAACCAGAGATAACAGACAATACATCCATCCATTGTGAGAAACGTTTCACACATCGTAAAGCCACAAGAGCAAACTACACACATGTTTCTTAAGGCTGTGATTTGATGTACGTTTTAGACAACATTATACCTGTACCACAATTAAAGGACACAAATGTAGTTCTGTGTGGAATAGAATTGTGCTATTGTGGGTTAATGTCCCATTAAGAACCAATACAATAAGGTAAGAAAACTCAAGTTTGTGCTCATGCTACATGCTCTAGATTAACATGCTTTAAATATGCAACATAATCACAATTGAATGACTTGAAAGCATAGTTCACCAAAAAACAAAATTACATTGAGGTATTTAATCCATTAGCACATGATGTAATCATGATAGTAATTGATAGTAATCAATGCTGTGGTCTGATTTACTTTGCCATTGATTCCAAATGGTAATATTCTTGCATTTGTGTCATTAATCTTGTCAGTTGTCCCGATGATAACATTTTCTGTCATCTCTGTAATCTCAAATTGTAATCTTAACTGAGTTCTACAATATTTTAAGGAAGTTTACAGTAGATATGTTTAGAGGAACATTTGTTTTTAAGTCTAGGAAAAGTTACTCACTTTCGCAGTAGCTAACATTAGCCAACATTTCCAGTCATTGCCAGTCTGTTGACACCTGTCTAATTAGTGATAGATGCTGGATAATCATTTACCCTAATAAAGCCCTAACAGCTTATTACCTCCACAGGGCTCAGGGTTATAGTTAATGACCCAATACCGTTATTTTCAAACAATGGAGAGAGACGTTGGAGTGTATTGTAGACTGACAGTGGTTAAGAATTTGGTTGCTCATGACTTGCCACTTTTATTGCAATATAATGGCACCTGTTAGCAATATTTAGTCACCAGGTCAGCTCCCCCATTTTAATTATGATGAACACAGCGCACGTGTGAGGAGAGGAAAGGGTGAGTATTTAACTAGAGGGATAGTGTGCGTTTTCGTTTTCAAGCTGTAGCTGAATTTCACATGCTGGAGCAGCATAAAACAAAATAAAAAAAGTAAAACAGCAAATAAAAAAAATCCTTTTAAGGTTGTGTTATTTTTATTTATTTTTACAGACTTCATGTCAATCGTTTTAAATGTTTGTTTACACAGGATGTCATTGAATGAGACTGACCAGTCACACTCACCAGTCACAAACTGTAAAAAAAAATGTTTTATGAAATTGCCAATTATATTTGTAGTGAAAAATGTTTATTTGCTTTTTGTAAGACATTATCTTAGTTTGTTTAGGACTTCAGGATTTGTTTCAGGTCATTTGGGAAATGTTGTATGTGACTAATAAAATAAATAGAATGGACCCAAAACAATTATGAAAATAAAATCGTACTGTTATAAAATAAATTGTTATGTAAGGTATTTACATGCTGTTTATGTTACAGCTTGTTTATTATTCCATAGTTGAATGAACTGTCTCTATAATAATGTCTGATAAATTATAACATTTTGATATATTTGATTAATGACAAATTACTATAAAACCCCAATGGGTAATATAATTCGCTAATAACAATGTCTATCTCTGAATCTAATAACAATGACTATCTCTGTATATAATAACAATGTCTATCTCAAAATATAATAACAATGTCTATCTCTGAATCTAATAACAATACCTATCTCTGAATATAATAACACTTATCATGTCATGAGTTTGACCTGAAGAAACACTATCGTTCAGAAGTTTTGGGTAATCTTTTTTTAAAGAGAAGCACCTTGAAAGGT
The DNA here is from genome assembly GCA_016801125.1 of Novumbra hubbsi. Taxonomy (NCBI): domain Eukaryota; kingdom Metazoa; phylum Chordata; class Actinopteri; order Esociformes; family Umbridae; genus Novumbra; species Novumbra hubbsi. The sequence continues at coordinate 48,379 of JACXGK010002663.1, read as the reverse complement.
AGATTTTCTTTGTATTAAGTTGAAGACAAAAGTCATCTGCAAATTTTTTAAAAAGTGAATAATGTCTAAAGGGTTTGGTTTTTGCTCTCTGAGGGAGCTGGGATGGCCAGTATTTATAATACATATATTTAAAATACGTATCTAAAATACAAAATTGGTTAGATTTTGTCATTTTGGCAAAGGCTTGATGAAAATGGCTTCGAAATACTTTAGTGTTGTGTATTTTGTAGAAGTCTACATGATGACATCATAGAAATGCTGCTTCTAATAGGTGCAACTCAGTGATCTGCCCAGACTGATCAGAAGAGAAAGTTCATCCATATCCAAAAAAGTATGGGTTGCCAGCTATACCTTTTTACCATAAATTGCTGCAATTTTTAACAGTTCATATTAAGTGTCAGTGTTTGTTTTAGTAGACTAGGCTAAACCGTTTACCAATTTATGTAATGTTCTAGGTAAATATTAGACCTGAGTAGCAGCTCTCAAAGTTAACATTTCAGCCTATGTAAAGTTTTCGTTGGTTGTGCATGAAAAAATAATAATAAAGCTTTTTTGTGTTTTACAACATTACATTATGAAACCTTGACCATATTGTAGGTAAGAAGTGGCCATTAATTCAACTTGTGGGAGGTGCTTCAAGAAGCATGGAGTGAAATCTCTTCAAATTAGGTCAACAAACTTACAAAGGTCTGCAAGTCTGTAATTGAAGCAAGTGGAGAATTATTTGACAAATGCAATGTTTGAAAGACACAATTATTATTTAAATTATTATTGACTACATTTACTAATTTTGATATATTTCCTATTGAAACTCATTTCATATATATTTTCATTGAAAATTAGGAAATTTTTAAGTGACCCCCAAACCTTTTAAAGGTAGTGTAGTACCAATTACCAACATTTCATGATTAATGTATGCTAAATTGACCAGTGGTTCCATGGGTGGTTATCAACATTTGGAGGTTAGAGCGACATTGACGCAAGGTCAACAGTTACAGAAGTGTGTCACAGTCTTGAGACCAATGGTAACATTTCTGGAGTTTCAAAGAGATTGTTTGTTTCTCAACAGTTCTGGGCTACTGACAGCAGTGCCTCCCTATTCCTAACCTATTTGCTGCACACCTGCAAATTCAAATAGCAATTTCCGGTCCTCTTCATTACTTAACTCCAAACGTTCTAGCATGTTTAGTGAGCAACTAAATATATAAGCACAGGCTAAGCAAAGTGCTACATACAGAAGCACAAATGTTGTGAAGTGATAGATACAGAATCATCGGTTTAGTGATCTTGTAGATACAGAAGCATTGGTTTAGTAATATTGTATATAGAGAAGCATTAGTTTACCTATCATGTTGATGCAGAGGCATTGGTTTAGTGATCGTGTAGATACAGAAGTAGGGGATTAGTGATCTTGTAGATACAGAAGCAGGGGATTAGTGATCTTGTAGATACAGAAGCACCAGTTACTTGATCTTGTGAATACAGAGTCACCAGTTTACCAATCTTTTAGAAACAGAAGCATAGTTTTTGCGATTTTGTAGATACAAAAGTATTGGATTACCGATCATGTAGATACAGAAGCATTAGTTTACAGATCTTATAGAAACAGAAGCAATGATTTACTGATCTTGTAGCTGCAGAAGCACCGGTTAAGTGATCTTGTTCATACAGAAACACAGGTTTAGTGAACTGCGTTGGTATAACCTCCTTCAGTGATGTGTAAGGTGAGTTTTACATCCAGGACCTTCACATTGTTCCTTATTTTCCAGTATTCTGGGGAAAAGCAGAAAAACACAACTTCCCATTGCAGTGTTAATGCAGTTGCTCTTGGTAATCCTGGTGTTGAAAGGGTCTAGTCATTTGAATAGAGTATTGTACTAATGTCAATAATGATTTGTGTTCTTAGTTACTGGTTATTTTAAGAAATGTTTTTTCTTTTGTTATAAATTTTTCCTCAACTGGTCTTGGTTACAATATAAAAACCTACAACTGCCACCAGTGAATACCCACATAAATATGTATTCATATAAATAAAATTGCCAAGTCACAATAGGAATATTGAGATTTCTTTTATGACTCCCAGCCTTAAACTCTCATGAATAAATCTGATGCATTGAAATGGATAAAAGGAAGGAAAATAAGGTATTTTTCTGTAATATTTTCAAAACCTATTTTATTGGTTGTTCTCGATCTGTGAGGTATAATATCATTACTGCTCGATAAACAAGAGGACATAGTTCAGTTTTACCTGGAAAGATTGTTAATAAAGGCTTAATAAAGTTTGAGGGCACAATTGACACTATCTATAAACCTGAAAGGGCATAAATGTTTCCAAAGTATTCTTTATATTTTGCCAAAGAGACTACATGTACTTTAAGCATAAAGTTTTATACTACATTACAAAAATTGACTCTGACCTTCTGAATTATTAATGATGCACTTACAAGGGAGGTGAGCAATTAGTTTCAAAATCCTGTTAGATTCTACCCTTAACTGTCACAATTTGTTTTTACTAAGACATGCTTTAACTCCACATTTTGGCTCCTGTTTTGAATTATCTTGCCTGGATTAACATAAAGCAATCAAAAGCATTTATCGTAATTCATTAATGTGGAATTCATTAATGTGGATATTATTTTGACCGTCATCCCCTTTAATAGCAAAAAAAAATACAATTACAGTAAGCAAACAGCTTTTTCCATTTCGCAAATCACAGTTCTGGTAAATGATCAGCCAACAAGACGATCATTTGTTTTCATAGCCTGAGCCTGACATTGCCTCAGTCATTCAAGCACTGATGGCTTCAGGCAAAGTGTGACCTTGCTTGTTTACTCAAACATTGAGTTTTCTCTTCAACAAATAGAGACATGATCACATTTAGCTGGCTTGTTATAAAGCTGTCAGGTTCTGTCACCAATAATATCCTTAAACAACAAATACAAAACAAAATTATATGTATACTGTATGTGACTGGGGTTTGTGGTAAATTGTCAATATATCATGGCACCTATAACCAGTCATGGTAAATTTGCCATATACTTCACAACTCATGCTCTAGGCCTAGGCCATCAATAAATTTGCATTTAGTATTGAATGGTATTCATACACTACTGTTTAAAATGTTTGGGTCACTTGGTTTTGTCCTTGTTTTCCATTAAAACATACATAAAATTAGAAGGAATTAGGAAATATAGCAAAAGTAATGTGAAATATCATAATTTGAAAGGTTAGTAATGGTTTTTAATTGAGATAATAATTGTGGCATTACATCCTTGCAGACCTGTAGCATTCTAGGCAATTTGTTTGGGTAATCAGAAGAGATTCCACCTCTTGCCTCCAGAAGTATGTCCCACAAGTTAAACTGACATGATGGGTACTTCTTACGTATCATACGGTCAAGTTGATCCCACAACAGCTAATTAGGGTTGACATACGGTGACTGTGCTGGCCACTCCATTTTAAACAGAACACCAGCATCAAACATTCCTTCAGTATTTTTTCATTTGGCCTGCATTTCTAAATGATTCTTCTTTGTGATCTTCAAACTAAACACTCAAATGTATTCTTCCTCTTGATTTGTTGTGCACCGGGGCCTCATACTCCACATTATATTCTGGTTAGAGCCAGTTTGTGCTTTTCTTTGATAGGAGTAGTACACAGCGTTGTACGAGATCTTATGTTATTTGACAATTTCTACCATGCAATAGCTTTAATTTTCCAGAACAACAAAAGACTGACACATTTTAGAAATCCATATCCTCGATTAGACTGAAGAAGGACTGTTTTTTTTGCTTCTTTATTCAGCACAACAATAAAAAGAAATGTGCAAAAGGGTTTTATAATAATTAATTAGCCTTTAAAAATTATCAACTTGGATTGGCAAACACTAAGTGCCATTGAAACAAAGGATTGATCATTGCTGGTAATGTGCCAATCTTGCATAATCAATGCTTGAAGTTTGTCAGAATTTGTGGGTTGTTGTTTGTCCACCAGCCTCTTGAGGATTGATCACAATGGGATTCTCAATGGAATTAGGGTCTTGGAAGTTTTCTTGCCACGGACTGAACATTTTGATGTTTTGATCCCAGAGCCACTTAGATATCTGTTTTGCCTTATGGCAAAGTGCTCCATCATGCCGGAAAAGGCATTGTTCGTCACCAAACTGTTCTTTGATGGTTGGGAGAAGGTTCTCTCGGAAGATGTTTTGGTACCATTCTTTATTCATGGCTGTGTTCTTAGGCACAATTATGAGTGAGCCCACTCCCTTGGCTAAGAAGCAACCCCTCAGAATGCCTTACTGTTGGCTTGACACAGGACTGATGGTAGTGCTCACCAGATCCACTCACACCTGCCTGCTGCCATTCCTGAGCAAGCTTTGCACTGGTGGTTGCCTGATCCCGCAGATGAATACATTTTAGGAGAAGGTCCTGGCGCTTGCTGGATGTCCTTGGGTGCCCTGAACCCTTCTTCACAACAATTGAATCTCTCTCCTTGAAGTTTTTGATGATCTGATAAATGGTAGATTATCCTTGCCTGTGAAGCCCTTTTTGTGCAAAGCAATGATGACTGCACATGTTTCCTTGCAGGTAACCATGGTTAACAGAGGAAGAACAATGATTTCAAGCCTCATCCTCATTTTAAAGCTTCCAGTCTCCTTTTAAAGCTTCCATTCTAACTCAATCAGCATGACAGATTGATCTCCAGCCTTGTCCTCGTCAACACTCTCATCTGTGTTAACAAGAGGATCACTGACATAATGTCAGTGGGTCCTTTTGTGGCAGGGCTGAACTGCAGTGGAAATGTTGTTTGGGGATTAAGTTCATTTTCATGGCAAAGAGGGAACTTTGCATATAATTGCAAACCATCTGATCATTGTTCATAACATTCTGGAGTATATGCAAATTTCCATCATAAAAATTGAGGCAGCAGACTTTGTGAAAAATTTTATTTCTTTCATTCTCAAAGCTTTTGGCCACGGCTGTAGATATTCCATTACAAATCAGACGTTTAAAGCTGCAATAGTCATTTACAAAATTAACAATGTCTAAGCTGTCTTTTTCATAATTGTTATGTTATTTGTACATATGTACATGTTATATGTACAGACAATTGCTTTTCTTTTGAAAACATGGACATTATAAGTAACCCCAAACTTTTGTATGGTAGTGTATATTATAGTATTGGAAGAAAAACAACACAGCCGCCAACCAAATTGGAGATTGGAGGTGTGATGCCCAAATACTTTTCATTTAATTCCAGAAAAATGCAACAGGGATTTGTAGTCTTTGGTTGGCGGCTAATGTCCTGCTTTACAGGCTTGTCACTGGGCTAACAAATTCTTCTAGGCCTTTCTTTTCTCACTTTCTTTTCCTGCATTGTACTTAAGGGAGTCTTTTTCTCCCCCTTGTATAGCCTCCCTTATGTTCGTTTCTTAACTAATCACACTAACTGTACAAATATATTTATTTTGCAGGGAGATGAATGCTACAGCAGCCTTTGTTAAAACGAGGCGAGGCATGGACCAGCAGCAGTGTATTATAGACACCCATCATTCCACTGTAAGCAAGGAAGAGCTTGGCCATGGAGAGGGACCGAAGAGGCTCAGATTCATGCTAAAGGACGGAAGATGCCCTGTGGTCTTCCGGCAGTCCCCGGGTGAATGGAGCTTATTCCTGGCTGACATCTTCACCACACTAGTGGAGCTCCGCTGGAGGGCCATGTTGCTCATCTTCTGCCTCTCGTACATACTCTCCTGGCTTTTCTTCAGCCTCCTGTACCTCCTTATAGCTTATGTCCACAAAGACCTTGAGGACCCCGACACGGATCCGTGTGTGCAGAACGTCCGCAGTTTCACCTCGGCCTTCCTGTTCTCCATGGAGACACAGACCACCATTGGCTACGGCTTCCATGTTATGACTGAGAACTGCTTGGTAGCCATCGTGGTGGTGACGTTGCAGGACTTGTCGAGTTGCTTCATCAACACAGTCATCATCGGCATTGCTGTGGCAAAAATGGCGTGCGCTCGCAAACGGGCGCAGACGGTGGGCTTCAGCAGTTGCGCCGTTGTCCACCTACGTGACAACACCCTGTGCCTGGTCTGGCGCATCGGGGACTTTCGCGGGAACCACATCCTCGAAGGCACAGCCAGGGCACAGTTCATCCGTCCTGCAAAACAACCATCTGGGGTGATCTCGGTGACCTACCAGGACCTAGAGATCGAGAACCGGAACCTCATCCTGGTAACCCCAGCCAGCATTGTCCACAAGCTGGAGCCGGGGAGCCCTCTCTACAGCCTCAGCAAGGAGGGCATGAAGCAGGGGGACTTTGAGATTGTGGTCTCGTTCACCTACACTGGGGACTCCACAGGAATCCTGCACCAGACACGCACCTCATACATGCAGGTAGACATCCGCTGGGGCCAACGTTTCCAGGATATGGTGTGGCTTGGGAGGAGGCACTACAAAGTGGATTATGCCCGGTTCAATCAGACCACATGGGTGCAGACCCCCATGGTCAGCGCAGAGGAGATTGACAGGCAGAGATCTGCAATGCCAACCGCAGAGACTGTCGTCCGATCGCAGCCCCTGTTTGCGAGATCGAGCAGGACATTTTTAAGGTCACTGACTGATGTTGCTGAGGAGGTTATTCAGGAGGCGTCGCTCTGATGCTATTGTGATGAGGCAAACAAAACTGATTTACAATCATATCGTCCTTTTGTGTGTATGAACATGCAGTGTTGACTCCCTGTCCTATTCTGGAATCCGTACATGATTGAAGATATTCTGCATTGTCTCAATATCCAAACAAGCGTAGTGAACAGGCCTAAATTATTATAGTCCAATAACACATAAATAGGTGGTTTGAGAAGCTATTCAAGGCTAATCATTTTCACCTTACATGACCCTAAGCTGCTTTTAGTCTTCAACAAGGTATGGCATCATTTTCCTAAATAGATTTTTTTGGAAGCTTCCAAGAAATCGCGAATTAATGCGAGTCCATTATTTTTTTGTTGAATTTTTTTTGTAAGGAATCGAAGGGTTCAAATTGCAGTGGTCTCTTAATACTTCACAGAGCTGTAAATACAGCATATATTACAAACGTTTTGTGTTTGGATAAAAGTCTAAAAATGTTATTTAAAAAACACATTTAGTTTTCATGTGGTGAACTGAATTTTATATTCAACTTGGCTTGTAATACAGGGGAAGCTACTAAGCAGCAAACTGTTATAACACCTGTAACAAATACATTATTTAATATGCAAGTATATGATCACACTGATTTGTTGTAAATTACTTGAATAAGTGAACAGCAGAGATGGAAGCATTATTTTATTGATTTATTGTATGAATGTGGTATGTTGTTATAAATAAAAATATTTGTTTCCATTATTAATGTAAATTGTTAGCAAAACATTTCTTTCCATGATTTCTATAAACTATTTCTAAAATATTTAATATAAAATCTGTTTCTATTTCATATAGATATGAGTTATGTTTTGCTGCTAGTTTACTTTGTTATGTATATTTTTGTCTTTATATTTTTTGCTTTATAGAGTGCATCCGGAAAGTTTCCACATTTTGTTAGGTTACAGCCTTATTCCAAAATAATCCCCATAATAACAAAGTGAAAAAAGTTTGTTTCATATTCTTAATAGATTTGCAAAAATGTGGAATGAAAATATAAACATATAAATATGTACATAAAATATAAACATGTACATAAGTATTCACAGATTTACTCAATAATGTTAAAGCACCTTTGGCAATTACAGCCTCAAGTCATTTTCAGTATTATGCAACAAGCTTGACACACCTATTTTTGGGCAGTTTCTCCCTTTCTTTGCAGGACCTCTCAAGCTCCATCTGGTTGGATGGGGAGCGTTGGTGCACAGCCATTTTCAGATCTCTCCAGAGATCAATCGGGTTCAAGTCAGGGCTCTGGCTGGGCCATTCAAGGACATTCACAGAGCTGTCCTGAAGCCACTCCTTTGTTATCTTGGCTGTGTGCTTAGGGTTGTTTTCCTGTTGGAAGATGAATCTTCGCCGCAGTATGAGGTCCATAGCGCTCTGGAGCAGGTTTCCATCAAGGATGTCTCTGTAACTTGATGCAATCATCTTTCCCTTAATTCTGACTAGTCTCCCAGCTCCTGTGGCTGAAAAACATCCCAACAGCATGATGCTGCCACCACCATGCCTAACTGATGGGATGGAATTGGCCAGATGATGAGCGGTGCCTGGTTCTCCAGACATGACGCTTGGCATTCAGGCCAAAGAGTTCAATATTTGTCTCATCAGTTAGATCATTTTGTTTCTCATGGTCTGAGAGTCCTTCAGTCATTCAAATTTACCACAGGTGGACAACAATCAAGTTGTATTAACATCTCAAGGTTGATCAGTGGAAACAGGATGCACCTGAGCTAAATTATGAGTGTCATTGCAAAGGCTGTGAATACTCATGTACTTATGTGATTTTTTTTATTTTTAATAGATATGCAAAAATTAATCATTATGTTTGTAGAATTTAGGAAAAAAAATATTTTACTAAATTTGGGAATTTGGCTGTAACATAACATCAGGGTAGAAGAAAATGGGATAACCTGGTAATTCCGTAAATTTGGGGTACTCAGCTGACTTCCTTTTATTGCCACTTAACGTTGCTGAGCCCAGACCACCCCACAGATCATAACACTGCTGTCAGAGGATGATACGGTGGACACTATTCATGATGGGTGCATCATGGCGCTTCCCTTCTTCCCCTGATGTGCCTGATGTGCCCATCGGAATAGGGAACATCTGGACTCAACAAACCACATTACTTTTTCCATTACTCTAGAGTCAAATCTTTATGCTCGCTAGCAAATGTTAGATTTTTTTATATTTAGTCTCACTAAGAAATGGTTTCCTTTGGCCACACAGCTGTTTAGTCCCAGTCATGAGTTTTGTTGCATTGTGTGTATGGAAGTGCTCTTACTTTCGATATGAAACAATTCGGCTTCACCAAACAACATCAAGCATGTGGCCTTTGATCATTCAGGTTTTTACCACGTTTATTTCATGAGGATGACGGTTCAACACTATTCTTACAGGTTTTAGTAGTAGTTTGGACAGTTCTTAACCCAATTCCAGTAAATTAAACCATTTCCTTGATTGTTTTCTTTGCTTGATGCAGGAAAATAGTTTCACCCTTCTGAAAAACATATTTTCCAAGACCACAGGATACATCACAGGATACATCTTCTGACATGGTTGTTTAAGAAATGAGAAGCTACTCACTGCACCAGTTAGGGTTGCAAACATATTTATCAATAAGTTATTATTCAATCATAATCTTAAGTATGTGCTTTTTATATCCATAATTTCTTAGTTAGTCGTGAAAGAGTTTTTGAACATATGTACGCAGTAATACTTTCATTAGCCGTTTTATCATGGTATAATTAATCCACTGGGCGTCTGGGCTTTGAACTAGTTGCTGTAACCCAAACAAGCGCTCTGGTTTGTAATTGGTTGACAAAATGGACAGGGCGGAGATAGGCGCATGTGTTTTTAAAGTACGCGCATGCAAAGCAATGTATCTTCTTCAGTGATTGCTAAAGAGGTTGATGGCAGTAATTACGATGAATATGCGAAAATCAAACATGAACGGTGTAACACACTTTTGGAATATAGGGCAAAAACCTTCCTAAAATTCTGGGATTAATTCGAATAATTCACCGATGATTTGCTCTCGAAAGATCAACAGGTAAGATCCAGCTAAAACATTCTAAAGGCGAAACTCAATGAATAACGGGACAAGCACTAATAAAGGATATTCCGTAACCTAGAAGCGCAATATAACAAAACCGGAGAAGCCCAAAATAGTTAGATAACGTAATGCGAGAGTTTTTCTTTTAAGTGAATTAAACAATATTTGACAAAGACACGCTGAATCGCTGTTCATCAAGCCGTTGCATGAATGTTAAAATAGTTTGGGAGAGAATTGTTCATCTTTTGTGCGTCATATGCTGCTAATTGGATAGCTTTCGCGGTTTTCATATTATGGATATATAGTCCTAACATGTCGAGGGAGAGGTGTATTGTTTGAGAGTGAAACAGAAACAAGCATATTGTTTGACGTTGAAACTGAAACATTTACTTTCTGCCTTTAGTGCACCTGTAACATCTGCAGACTCTAGGGAATGTACACTGTGCTAGTCTAATTGCCCAGGTTGATTTAAGTACACCGGTTATGCTATGCTTTATTATTATTTATTGTTTGGTCCTGTCTCTATTTTTCATAGGGTGTATTACTATAAATATTACTGTTATTTAACAGACAGTTATACACCTATGATATGCATTGCTTATAATAAATAAAGTCAAACTTATTTGATTATGATCCAAATTTAGAGTTAGAAAAGGAATATTGTTTATCAGTTTCATTCTGGAACAACATTACTCAAACCCACTGAAGCCAACTGTCACCCCTGACGTCACATATTAGCAGGTCATTCTGGAATAAATAGTGATGCAGCTGAATATTGGATATAAATTATTGATCAATTCTTCGTAATAAAAACCCCCAGCTGGTTTATGTAACTAGTTTCCATCTGCTTCAGCTGGTGTTGTCCTAATTGCACCCAGGCAAAGCAAACAGTTGCAGCTAGCGTGGCCACAGCTAATCCCAGTGCATACATTCACAACCCGATAGCCTGACATAATGTTAGATAACAGTTCATGTGGGTACAGACTAGATAATTACATCGTTAATAGATTTCCAGTGGTTGTGACGGAGACGTGCTGATTTCCACCCCGGGTCTCATTCATTTGTTATAGACCTTTTGCGCTCCAATGGGCTACAGTATATGAGCTAGACACTGTAGTCTGTGTTTGTATCAGTCTCTGATTGGTCCTTCATATTGTCAGTGTGTAAGCTTCATTTTCTTTTCAGCCGTTTTTCCCTATCGTCATCATGTTTGATTGAGCCTGACGGTGAAGCTGTCGGTGCCGTTGGTGTTGTTGCAAGTAGTGGGGCCAATTTGGTTGTTGTGTTGGGCAGAATGTGTGTGGGAATGTGGTTAGCGCGGTCATGATGCGCGGCTCAGTCGGTACAACCCTGCCGGGGTTGTTGATTCAATTCCCACAACATGCCTGTCCATAGGTAATTACCTTTAACACAAAGGTAGTGTGTGCACATACATTCACTATCATTGGTTAAGAGGGATCTTCGTTCCTCATCATGAGGCTAATGGTTTTGTTGACCCGTAAGGACCTACCAAAATAACCTCACTGTGCAAGCTTCACAGATGGGATGTTATCCAAGAAATACTGTGACCTTCTCTCCATGACAGTCCAAACATGGGAGAGGGTCATATGAGAGGTTGTTGTTTGCCATATGTGAGGTAATATGCCAGCATATAATATTGTAGCCTTTCATACCCTGTGGTGAATTCTAATGGGTCTCCTAGGCCCCAAAAGATGTAGTCGATATCCGGATGGTTTTCTAATGCAGTTGTCCTTGTTGAGGGTAACATGTGGAGCAAGGTTATTGTTGCATTAAAGCAGAGTGGGATATCCTGGATAGATCTGGTTTGCATACTAGTTAATGAGCACATTACTTGTGTAAGCTGTGTAAGATGTTGAATTATTAGAAAAACTGAAGGTGTGTATACTTGTCTCATGTGCGTCCCATTCTCATATTAGGGTTATTGTTGAATTGGGAAATGTAAAGGGCAGAGAAACAGATACATGTTTGCAAATATATCTCATTACATATTAACCTTGGAAGCCGATGTTGTTTCGGTGCCGGTAATGTTATACTTTCATGATTGTCTGGCATGTAACTAGTGCATAACAGGGTTAACTTGCTCCGATCAGGACAGTTTGTTATAGGGTTATAATGTTGTTTTTGTTGTTTGGTTTTGTAACAGGCAATTCTGATTAGTGTGGTTATTGAAATCAGCTGCCATTAAACCTCTGGGTTACTATTTTCTTTCTGAAGGCTATCATGGCACATGTCCAGGGATAGGTCAAGACGGGGCCAGTTTGGGAAAAACTGGGACTATCCCTAGAAAGAAACTGGGACGTCTGGCTGCCTACTGTCTTGAGCCTGAAGTAAATGTTTTATGTTCTGCTAAATGTACAGTGTATTTGTTACTTCATCATGTCCAACATGTTCTGTTGGCACCTTTGAGCATTGAATGCATATTTAACATTCCAGGTAACCGCACACCAAACGCAGCTGATGCGTCCTTGCGGTTCAGCCAGTTAGTCTTAACACAGCCTTTTTCTGTCTGTTTGCAGCCAACTTCACTGATGAGGTGCAAGCCACACATGAGGGAGGAGGACTGAGCCGGTCCCCCAGCCAGCACTGCTCTCCCCTGGGGAAGACCGTGCAGCAACACCAGGGGCGGTATCCTGTGCAACCCTCGAGGAGCCTACTGTCCTGTTCATTGCATTTCCTGTCTTAGTTGGTCCCCGCAAGCAGTCGAAACTGTTTCTCCAACGCTTCTACCAAAAACTGAGACTGTTTTCCAAAGCAGAAGCGGCGGTTGGACCCGGCTGCTCCTCCTTTCAGGGGGAAGCCATGGGGAGCGTGAGGAGCCACCGCTACAGCATTGTCTCCTCCGAGGAAGATGGCATGAAGCTGGCCACCATCGCCGTGCCCAACGGCTACGCCAACGGCACGTTGGCCCAGGTGCCCAAGGAGCGCCGGCAGCCGGCGAGCCGGTTCGTCCAGAAGGACGGCCACTGCAACGTGCAGTTTGTCAATATGGACGACAAGGGCCTCCGCTACCTCGCCGACCTGTTCACCACCTGCGTGGACATCCGCTGGCGCTGGATGATGGTCATCTTCTGCCTCTCGTTCCTCGTCTCCTGGCTGTTCTTCGGCTTCGTCTTCTGGCTGGTGGCGCTCGCCTACGGCGACCTCGAGAGCGAGACGCAGCGGTGCGTGTCCAACGTCAACAGCTTCACCGCCGCCTTCCTCTTCTCCGTGGAGACCCAGACCACCATTGGCTACGGCTACCGCTACGTCACGGAGGAGTGCCCCGTGGCGGTCTTCACGGTGGTCTTCCAGAGCATCATTGGCTGCATCATCGACGCCTTCATCATCGGCGCCGTCATGGCCAAGATGGCCAAGCCCAAGAAGAGGAACGAGACGCTGATCTTCAGCCACTACGCCACGGTGGCCTTGCGGGACGGCAAGCTGTGTCTGATGTGGCGGGTGGGGAACCTCCGCAAGAGCCACCTGGTGGAGGCCCACGTGCGCGCCCACCTCCTCAAGTCGCGCACCACCGCCGAAGGCGAGTTCATCCCCCTGGATCAGATGGACATCAACGTGGGCTTTGACAGTGGCATCGACCGCATCTTCCTGGTGTCGCCCATCACCATCGTTCACGAGATTGACGGGGACAGCCCCTTGTTCGAGATGAGCAAGCAGGAGCTGGAGACAACCGAGTTCGAGGTGGTGGTCATCCTGGAGGGCATGGTGGAGGCCACGGCCATGACCACGCAGTGCCGCAGCTCCTACGTGGCCAGCGAGATCCTCTGGGGCCATCGCTTCGAGCCAGTTCTGTTTGAGGAGAAGAGCTACTACAAGGTGGACTATTCGCGCTTCGAGAACACCTACGAGGTCCCCAGCACGCCCGAGTGTAGTGCCAGGGAACTGGCCGAGAAGAAGTCACTGGCCTCCAGCTCCAACTCCTTCTGTTACGAGAACGAGGTGGCCCTGGAAAAAGTGGAGACCGAGGAGGAGTTTGATGAGGAAGATGAGAATGAGAGGGAGAACAAGGAAGTAAAAAGGGAAGATCACAGTGCTTCTGAAAATGGCTCTGAGAACGTAGCGCTCGAGGAAGCACACACAGACACAGTCTCAGTACACTCGGAACACCATCAGGATTCCAGTCCATCGTGTCCACCTTCAGAAGCAAGGCCTCTAAGACGAGAATCTGAAATATGACTGCAGAGATGTTGGGGGGATGGGGAACACTACATGATTACACCACTATGATAGGCTTAAGTGTTGCTCTTAACGGCTGTCTGTACCTCTACACAATGGAAACGGACTGTGAGGTGAGTGTTATTTTCTGAGCATGTTGCTCATGCACAAGAAGATGCAGAATGAGCAGATCAGACAAGGTGATGCGACACTATTTATTCTCTTTTCACTAGTCACTCTTGTGAGAGTTGATGGCAGAATGGCTGGGACGAGCCCAAGGCTCTTCTGGCTTGTGGTTCTATCTGGGTTGGGTGAAGTAATATTTTATACAGTGCAGATGCCACATTTTCATATGACCATCACTTTGTCAACCTGGACCTAAAATAACACAATAAACATAAATTGGTTCCCCAGAGTTTAGTATATTTTAAGTTTTATATATTCTGCCTTAAATTACAGGCTTTATTAGCATTCACAAAATTTCAATCCATACTGATTTGAGTGTCCAAGGTTTACACACATCCCTATGAAACTAAGTTTTGCACTGCAGAAAATGCTGATCTGTAATGTATTTCAGGAAAAAACTATTATAAAAGTTTGTTTTTATTTCTTATATTAGAATCTCTCCCTCCATAAATGACAAAAGATACAAATACATAATTATAATGTATTGTTTCTGCAGGATTTTGTTCCTGCTTTAGCAAACTGGTTCAAATTAAGATATGGCATCTGTATATGTGCAGTGTGTGTGTCTGTGTTAGATGCATGTATGTGTTTATGTTTGCCTTTGACAGTTGCAGGAGAGCATAAGAATGTTGTTACATTGAGACTGTTGGCCTTATTTTCATGGGGGATTTAGCAACAGGAAACATTAACATTATAAATGAATGTGCATTGTTCATTTTGCTGAATAACTATAAAAGCACACCACTAAAACCAAAGAGAAGTTCCCATTTTGCACATTTTGTAGTGGCCATGGAGTGGAGTGGCCATTTATAATTAGCTTTATGTTTGTGCTAGGTTTCATTAATAGCAGCTGGAGGGGGACAATGTTTGTAGCAGGGCAAACTTGTATTTGTGTTCCCAATCAATGAACCAGCCTATCCTTGTATTCTCAACTTTTCAAGTAAGAAAGCTGTGGAAATGTAGAACATGTATCTTCTCTTTTTTTCAGAAGAGAGGGAATTATAGGAAACTTAAATAAAGGTTGTATCAGTAATTTGATTAGAGATACAAACAGTTTGACATTCTAAAGTAATATAGTTAATGCCCTTAAACGGGCTAATGATATGTCAGCTGGTCTCAGTCAACTTATTTGCAAAGAAATAATATCATTGCGTCTTGTCACCCTTTTAACAAAGTATTGAAGGTAGATATCTGATACCATTATTGTTTCCCCAGCTTTTAACTGATGTGTGTGTGTTGGTGTGTGTGTGTTTAAGTAAGTAGTTGTGCATGCATGGTGCATGCATGCATCTTTGCATGGCTGTATCAAGCACAGCATTACTCCTCTGTGTGTGTGTGCGTACTGTGTTTTCTGCTACTCAATCCATAATTTCCCTCTCTTTTAGAATCTTTTGCAACATGAACCTTTAAAACGAGTCTTAAAAAGCAATAAAACATAACTGAAACAGGCATTAATATCTGTATGAATAACAGATATATTTGTGGCTAGACACATATACCTAAAAACCAAACACTCCTGCATTTAATGTGCAATATGGTCCTGGGATTGTACCTACATTAGAAAAAAATGATGTCATCACATGGAATTCCCAGTTGAATGGATCACAATGTGTGAGATGGGAACATTTCATTCATGACATTGGCTGCTTCCTAATCTTTCTGATCCTAGGCTTGCTTGTATCAAGCCAGACTCCCCCAGGAACCAGATACCCTGAACTAGAAAGGGGGGAAGCAAATTAACGTTTTAGTACAATGCTGCTAAATTACAAACTATATGGTGAGAGCAAAATGTAAGAGCCAAAATGTATTATTTTAAGTATCCATTTTGAAATAAAGTAAAAATGGAGAGGTGCTTAACTTATTTCAAAACCATTTATGTTTTAATGGCCTGATTATTTCAGTGTGTAACAGATGCAGTGCACTTTCTTCTTAATGAAACCCCCCCTGACACCAGTAGAATACATGTTTATTTATTTATACTGTATGTTTTGGTGAATCCCAGTGTGCATAACTGAAAGACCACTAGAACTTGATTTGAAACAAACATGTTTCCACATAGGTTCACTTTATTTTATCAGTGTCTGGCTTTCTCGCTCTGAATGGGGTAATTATGAACCGTGTTACATTTGTGTCTGATTTGTCTCCTGTGGCAACCAGGTTGCCTTCTGCAATGGTAACAGTGCTTAGTTTTCTCCTAATTCAGGGATATTTCAGACAGGTGTGTGACGGATCTTGTGAAGACGGAGCAAAGTTGTTGTTTCGTCACCTTTGACCGGACCAGCACTTTGTGTTGTTGTTACATTGCTTTGAGCCAAGACAAGGTTGCGCTCTTTCAGATACATACATTAGTGCAGCGTACAAAAGTTGACAGATATTCAGAAGCATGCAAATCTGCACACACACTAATGCACACGCGCCGAACTAGAAACCAGTATTGATTTTACGTCAGTTAACTAAACAGGGTGTTACATTATTCTGGGAGTTCCACAATTGTGTCTGTAGTTGCTCTACAGATTATCTACTGACCATCCGTAACATTTTAACAAACCCTAACCAAACATTTTGTTGAAAGTTTGTCAAAATGTACTTGTTAGTATCTAATGAACGTTGTAATTGGGTCTTTCAACATAAAGTTAATATAGGTATGTTACAATACAAATGCAGAAATTGTACTCTGATTTACATTTAGTGTGAATTTTTTTTTTGCAATATGCACAAGTGTCACTTTTCTGGCTGCCAATAATGTAGGCACACAAACATACATTCATGTTTTATATTATTAGCACCAAGATCATTTATATATGACTATATTTACTGAAAAAGAATGGCCATAACAGACACTTTAAGACACTGAATCCAAGACAGTATATGTGTATTTTGGGTTACCATGCATTAAATAATGCCATGTTGGTCAGTCACTGAGTTTAGTGAATACCTTCTCTTGAAATACCCTTGGGATTTTATTTTTCTATCAAAGTCTTCCTATAATGTCAAGCACAAACCAGGAGGTTGTACAGATTTTTATATTTTGTGAATTACATTGTAGATATATTCATGTATGTTGAGGTTGCAGATGTTGATGATGCTGTAATTACTATATCTATGACAATTTTGTGTTGTCTTTTTCAATAAAATCAATTGCAGAAATCCTTAAAAACAACTGAACTGATTTACTCCTGTTTGTAAAAAGTAAACCATTGTCATCAATTGCAACAGGTAAACTTACAGTGGGTAAAGTATTTACAAATCTAAGCATTTGTCTGAAAGATTTTACACCCAGTCTTATAGTCCAATTATAAACCCAAAACATGTATCTATGTTTGTTACCATGTTTATGTTAGCATGCAATGTAAAATAATATTCTTAGGGGGATATTTTATTAATGATGTGCTTTTTTGACCCAAATACTGCACCTTACACAAGAAACAGGGTGAAGGAGATTTGAGAGAGCGAGTCCTAATACACAGAGCTGTACTGGGGCTGGTTGTTGAGGAAGATCTCCCAAATTTAGACCCATGGCCCAGATTCCAAGCTGTTTGCCGTTAAAGTACGTAGAATCTATTTACATTTATTCACCGAACCTGACTCGCCGAAAAGTTCAAAGACATGCATGGAAAGAACTTTAAAGACCTTTGAATGTCAAAACATTGACTTTGGAAATTGTTTAGTATTTCAAATATATTATAAAATGGTTACCAACACAATAAGAAAAAATGCATTTGTTAATCAGTCTCATTTGCACATTTTGTTTTAGTAGCTATTGTGCACATTTGTCAATTGTGTTGATTCATGCAAAACATATCAAGATGAATCCTAAATGTACTTTACGCAAAGTGTAAAAGAGATGGGCACAGAAAGAAAAAACCTTTACCCCCGCAAACCGTATTTCAAATTTAATATTAAATTCATGGGTCACTTCCTTCATTCATAGATTATCTTGATAAAAGCAGCTGTGTGCTCAGACGGCATTTTGTCCTCTGGACTACAGGCAAGCATATTATGTAACCAGCCCACAGCTCACAGCTCACATCTCCAGAGCGTATAGGAAGTCGGCTCTCATAGGATGTTACCGGTTAAAGCAGTGGAAAAAGACAAACCTTAAATCCAGTTTCGAAATATAGCTATCCATTATCACTAACCCTACAAATGACAGCGCAAGTATCCGTGTGTCCCCTGGAAACACATTAAGTCAACGAAATAAAATTAGTTTTCAACTAACGTGTTTGACAGGATGAGGGTGAAGCCAGAACATCGATCCAAAAGCAGGAGAGGCAGTGAGCCAGTTTGATTGGGTTCTAGTTATGGAGCAGCCCCAAGGGTTTTTCCACATTATCCAATAAAACATCACCATAGATCAGAATTTAAATACAATTGTATATCGTGTTGCATTTTACTTATTTGCTTCACTGTTTCAACTTATTGTACACTCCTCTGAAATTAGATGGGTCTCAAAAATATAATTTTAATGAAGCACTAGGTAAGAACTTTTTAGTAAAAAAGATGTATGTTCTGTCCGCTATAAACATGTAATAAGGCCCACAAAATGTTTTACCACAGACTGTTCAGTGCCAGTGTGTACATTTTGTGAGCGTAACGTTACATTCAAGCCAATTCTGTTCCAGCCAATCGCCTTCTGCAAAGCGGGCATCCTTGTTGGCTTGTTTGTGAAGGCGCATTTTGCCTAGATGAAATATATAGCAACAGCATGCCATAGGGAGTGAAGTTTGCTTACGGTAAGAGTCTTTATTGACAGGTATTGACCAGGATGACAAACTGCAAATTCCTCCCTTATCAACTACAGCATAAACTATGAAAACTGCAAAAGAGTTAATAAAGACTTGTTCTGTGTTGCTAACAACCAGGACTGCTAAGTCAAGTCAAATGCATTTATTAAGCACATGTATTTATTAAGTGTTAAACAAAGAGCTGTACAATCAAACAAATTCCATCAAAAAGTGTCTAGGACAGAAAAAGGAAAACCATACAATAAACATATAGCTAACTAAACATATTTTCATAGGACACGACAGACATAAACTCAACATTCTACCCATTTGCAAACTCAAATGCAAAAAAAAAAGATATGTCTAAAGGTGGGATTTAAAAATGTTGCTACTCGTGGAAGACCTAATTTAAAAAGGTTGGCAATTCCACAACATTGGAGCAGCAACAGAAAACGCATGGTCTCCTTAAAACTTTAATCAGGACCATGGAGCACACAAAATCAAATAATTTAGAATTGTTTGGAAGACCTAAGGGTGCTTGAGGAAGAGTGGTGGATAATGATATCAGAAATATAAAAGGGGGCTGATCCATGTAGCGCATTAAAAACAAATAAAGCTAATCTAACTTTAGCTAAGAATAACAAAGCTAACTGAATTAGCTCTTCTTTTTTAGAGCAGGAAATGCTATTCTTCATTCATTGTTCTATATTCTCTCTCGGGCATTGGTGCAGCCTTCTGCCTGGTGAGTAACTACAAAGTGCTGGTATTGTTTTATTTTAGTGAAAATATCCTACCTAGTGCAGCTTTAAGAACGTCTAGCGGAACCTTGCAATCCTAGATTTCATAGTCTGTGTGAATTGACTTATAGTCAGACGGTTTCTAAAACACTGTTGTCACTGCCATGAAAAGGTCCACGTTCCTAATTACACCACCCACTCCCCACATTAGAATGTGCCAGAAGGGTAATCCAAACCAAGCGAGGAGCACGTACACAGCTCCTGGGCTGTGCACGTCATCAACTCAGTGATATTGACAGATGCGACTGTGCCACAACCCTGTGTGTACAAAGCCCTATGTACATTACAGTAGTTGCTCTGACCACTTTATTAGTTGTACAACTTATTAAGGGCAAGGTTGGAGGAATTTCAATTTCACTCCATGGGAATAGGAGTCAAAACCTTTTGTTGGTTTGTTAAACAAATTTTAAATGCCGGCAAATAGCCTATGAAAAGGTTACCAAACTGAAAACCCAAGCTGGCAGGATGAACATTTTTTATTCTGTCCTTGAGCAAAGTTGTTCACCCTAATTTCTCCCAGGTCATGGACATACTTTGCAATGTGCTTTCAGTCAACCTACATGATAGTCCCTTATGACTTTGATGTTATTAACCATTTGTCATGGGTCTTACAGTTTGTTCCTCACACGTAACGTAGTTTGAAGCCCTTGGCTCTGCAACGTCACAGAGTCTCTAGCCAGTGGGAAGCTACTGCAAAACATTTGGATAAAGAGCTCAATGCTTTGCTGTCTCTGAGAAAATGTTCCTGTGTATTAGTTCCTGTGGCTGATCACTCTTCGGGAATACCACTTCTATAACTCATCCAGCCTTTATTCCCACTGAACAGTAATTTATTGTGTAGGACTTTTTCAGTCAGGTCATGCCAAGTCACACAATAGCAAGAATAAAAAGAATAAACATACATTTTAAAAATGAAAAGTATTTTTGTTAGCAGTAGGCTGAAAGAGTTTGCTAAGTTTACAACTATGTATTACTGGCATACATTATTACTGAAGGTTTTGTACATGTTTACAACTATGTATTTCTGGCATACATTATTACTGAGGGTTTGTACATGAGTGACTGAGTGGAGATCTTCTGCATAACTTCCTCTCCAATTACTATCTTCTTCACCTCTCATTACTGCAGCAGAAGGGAAAAATAACAGGCATGTCATTGAAGCGAAATGGGTGAAACAAGTGTCTCTTTCCTGCTTCACTACTTTGTACTAGCTGTGAACACATCTGGGTCATTTCAATAAAACCTGACTTGAACGTGTAGAGAAAATGTTACACATTGCTCAAATCACAGACATGTTTATTACCCAGGAAGGGATAGATGTTGTCTGGACAATTTCTTGGTAAGGCGTATTTAGATTGTTTAAAATGTTTCATTAAATGGGAATCCTGTACATTTTACCAGTAACTTCAGGTCAGAGAATTCATAGTTCTAAATCATGGTCATTCAAATGAAGCTTATCATGCCCTTATTATGAGTGGGAGTTCTGTGTTGTCAAGCTTAGATCATGTATGTTTCCTTATATTGCTTTTGTTTTTATTGATGCTGTAAATACGTTTGATGGAAATCGATTCAAACAAGGGAAATATCCTGGAAACTTGAATTTCCTATGTTTAGGCTTTGATTTGCATAACTAACAGTATGTTGATGTTAATATGTCAACCCCAACATATGTTCATGTCATTGTCACCAATCCCCTCTATTACAAGCTAGAAACAACCAATACAACCATTATTTCTGTATACATACTATGTGAATTACTTATACAGATGAAAGTCAGCATTTATTCATTTCTAAGCCTTAACATTTCTTATGTTATGCAGCAGAAAACAGACAACTATATTAAAATTCCGACTCAAATAACTACATTGTAGGACTTTTGCAAAAACGTTATGAATTGCAACAAAATTGACGAGATCAGAGTTATTGACTGTGTGCCAGTGACAGCAGCCTTATATTCTACCCCACAGACTACATTTCATTGACCTCTTTATTACATCTATTGGACCATATCCACAGGATTACACAGAGGTCAATTTGGAGTGCAATGGGCTCAATTTTGAGTGTCATGACAATGGGTCTGAATAATTATGCACATGAGAAGCATTTGTATTTTTATTGTAAAAAAACAACAATTTTTCTGCTTAGTCATTGTGTGGTATAACGTGAAGATTGAAGGCAAACAAAATATGTATTCAGTTATGTGTCCATAACAAAATTTGGAAAAAGTGAAGAGGTCTGCATACCATTTGAAGGCAATGCCTTCAGTGTCCTACTCTGATATTCATGGACAAGAGAAGTGGATGCAAGGACTGGTCCATGATATTAAAGCTATAGTCTGAAACATGTTTTGAGAAGAAGATGCAAGGACTGGTCCATGATATTAAAGCTATACTCTGAAACATGTTTTGAGGCTACAGACTGTTTACCAAACACTGCAGTAAAACCAGCCGCATATTTGGCTGTTGATTGGGTACACTGGTTAAACTAAGCTCATGAGGCATTTCACTGTTACATTTCAAGAACAAATGGTTAAATGCAATTAATTTATGGGTCCAAAATGAGATCTTCTGTGATGCCTCTGCTATAGAGATTGAAGCCAGCCCTTAATGCAAGGCTATAAATAAACAGTATGTGACAGATGTGAGATCAGCACATTCCCAGAACACAATACAGGACAGTGGCAGAGGCTCTCACAGGGCCATATGTTACAACACGGGACAGGCTGAGGGCAATGACGGCGAGACAGAACAAGGAAACATTTTGTAGAGAGAAACAGATTTCACAATGACCCAGTGAATTTGACTCTTAAAATGAAGACAATTTCGGATCACCAAGAGAATATCTTAAAGTTGGGTCTCCAAGCAACGCATCACCAGGTCTGCAGGTAGCAGTTTTCTCTCGGAACATGATAACCAACATTTCTCTGAGGGCCCTACTATGCCTGTACAGCTAAGTGTTGCAGATGTACAATAGTTAGGGATTATCTTGGTGTACAATCTCTAGTGCAGAATAAGTACATCTATCTTGTGGTCATTATTCCAAACTGTTGCCACAAATATGTAATATTACTTCCCCGTTTCAGGCATACTGACATGCTGGACAGTTCTTTTTTTGAGCCTCCCAAAAAATGTCTTTTGTTGGGTCTAAAAGAGAGTGTGTTTACAGTTTTATACAGTGTTTTATGCAGTTTATTCTAGGCAATTTATTTTTCATGAGATGAAGTCAATGTGCAGCTAGTAATGATAGGTGGCCACCATTGTTTAAGGGGCAGACTGTAAATGTTGCCAGGGTTCATATTCCCCTACTCTAACTGCAACTACCATGGGATCTCTGGTGACCAGGCATCTGGGCCAACGGTTAAAATACCCATCCCACTGAAGGCAACCTACGTAGGGCAATATCCCCATCTTCAGAAGGAGTGCCTAGCCCTACAAGACCACTCACAGCAGCATTGGACTGGGAATATTGGATGGAAGCCAGCAGTGGGATATCAGAGCACCGCTGTCATCTGAATGCTGTACCAAAACCGATGCGCTGGAACCGTCTCAGCTGACTAAGCAGGCTGTAATGACGTCATTACAGCCATGGCCGAATATAAACACTTGTCAAACAGAAGTGGTTGCAATTGGGATAAAACGTTGAATGGATTTCGACCAGCTATTACCATTTGTTCATTAGAACCGGTTTTGTATGTCGGGTAAGAGACATTGGGTTTCCCCTACTGACAAAGAGACATTGGGTTTCCCCTACTGACAAAGAGACATTGGGTTTCCCCTACTGACAAAGAGACATTGGGTTTCCCCTACTGACAAAGAAGCCACTGCAACTTGGCCTGCTGAGCTCTTGTATGTCTGGGAGATTCGAGACGGAGAGGATGAATACATCGGGGGGATTAAAGGAAGACGGAGCGAGGACTTTAATCTACGGAGGACATCTTGGCCGGATGCAATAAGGTTTTGGTAGTCCGTGGCTGAAGTGGCAGAAAAATCGGTTTCACTCTCTACTCATCCCAAATACCCAATGGCCATCTGTCCTGCCAAACTCTCCATACGCTGGGAGCATTTATGACTGTGCTTGGGAGAGAGAGCGTTAAAGAGGGACAGAGAATGCTATTTACAGGAGCTTTCAGTTACACTGGAACATCTTGATATTTGATATAGGAAACAGGTCTGACAAATCTGAAATATAGTTATGTTACAGATCGACGTAACACACACACACACACACACACACACACCCTCAGCCCAGGCCTGCCAAGGACTGCCACCGAAATTGGCCCCGTCTTCGACAGCTGAGGATCTCATGACCCTCGGGGGAGGAAAGGGAGAATCAAGCGACAGGTTCAGTATGTTGGACACATCACAGGCTTTTTCCACTCACACAGCTTGCTGGAAGACAGAAAGTGTCTATCTGGGTCAATGACAAAAAGCAATACCCGGATTGTTCAATGTAAAATGTAATGATATATTTCCGCTGCACTGAACCCGAGGAGTGTCACACGACACCCTCGAGATCAAACTTCTCTAGTCACCTGAAAGTGGCCCGCTAGGGCAACCAGGTTGCCAGGCCACGTGGGGTTACCACGGTGACATCTTGGCAACCGCAGGCTTCATCTCCACTTTCCGAAAGCAGAATGTGAAGTGTGCGGGAGAGTGAAACGGAGACCGAGAAAGGGAAGGGCAGAGAGGGAAAATGGCTGGTTGTGGGGGTGGATCTAAACAAAGCATCCCTGGTCATGATGAGGGGTCCTGGAAAGGAGGCAGAGAAAGCGATGTCGGTAGCGCTTCCCTTCTGCTGGTCACTCATCACCACACAGCTCTGACCCTCATGGGAGCCCTTTCCTCAGGACTAACCTGAGCCAGGTGGACGCTCCATCTCACAGGCTATGAGAACCCGATTCACCAAGTCTTCACTGCACTAAACAGAAATAACACAATTTCCAATCTTCTTCTAGCTGGCAATTTTACTGCCCTCCTTGGTGGAATCTCTGTTCGCCGACCCATTTTTCCCTTACACGGTGAACATAACAGTTTTGCCCCGTGGGGCAATTGAGTGCCAGGTACTCCATCACTCTAGCCAACCACCAACCATCCATGGATTTGTGTGGTTAAGGTTTTCAGGTCAATCCCGCGTTAGTAACAGTCCGAAAAGATCTATAGTTTCATTGCTTCTTTCCATCCTGACATTTTTGGCCTGGGCGTGGCTGGAGGTGGGCGTGGCTGCGAGAGATGGTATTCATTTGGGTCCGACATTGGGTCCCAGCACGTGAGGTTTCCATGCCCGGTCAGACTTCTATGCTGCCCTTATAACACAGGAGGAAAGGAACGCAGTGGACCCTGTACTACCACATGGAAGCACTGCACCTATGTGGGCACATTGCTATTCCTTATTCACGCTACAGGGTTTATTATGTGTGTCAACGGGGGGTTTAGTTTGGACTAGTTCTCCCCATGTTTTATAGCCCGGTTTGATTATCAAATACTTTATTCCATTACTTGGTCATGGCTGTGCATGAATTTACAAAGATTATCAAGCAAGCATATTGATAAATCCCTCACTTAGAGCAGAAATGATGCACTTGATAGATGATGGCCCTGGACTTGAGTACTACCACACTGCTAAAAAATGTAATGCAGAATTAATAGAATGTATGCTCTCCTGACAAAACATATAGCAATAAACCCCTATGCTACCCCTGTATCACTTGCTGTTTTTCTGAAAAGTCTTCCCACATGTTCAATGCTTTGAGTAAGACAAAAGCTTAATGGAGGAACAAACAGAGAAGGACACAGGCGGATATGGGGATTTAACCCCAGTCTCCAAGGTCACAGTCCTTTCACATTGATCAGTCAGGCCAAAAGTTCACTAACTGAGTTATAGATCCCTGCCTGGCTCGCCCAGAGACACACATGATGTCTCACCGACAGTCACAGGGACACTAGTCCATGCCAGCACTGAATGTCTCTACCTCCCTCCCATTTTAGATTGAATTCCCAAATCACAGACAAGATTACAGAATCCAATCAAGCCCAAACTCTGGCAGAGTAGTAAGGGGATACTGAGACACTTATTGTTCCCCAGTAGGGTGACAGATGAACAGAATACCCTCACAGAAGCAGATGGTTGATATTACAGTGCCCTTTTTTATACTGTAGATTAGATTATCTCTCGTCTCTCCTGCCAGTGTGAAATGTAAAAGTCAACTCACTGATCAGGGAGATCATAAAGTATATTCAATATTAGAAATTCAGTACAAGCTAGCCTACTTTTCATTTTTACCAAGACCGAACCCAAAGTACATAAACTTCAGTATTGAAGTTGTCGTTATGGAGATTTGTCTTTTAGTGAAAACGATTTCAATAGACTGCTGGCTTTCTTGGATGTTACATTTCAACAAGCCTTCCCAAATGTCCCTTGTTGCTACGTGTTATGATTGTTTTTTAGACAAACCATATGCTAGAGTAGGTATGCCGTGCCAGACGTGTTCTGTATCTAGAAACATATTTCTTTAAAAAGATTCCATAGCTTTTCAAACTAAAAGAATAGACCCATGCAGACGCATACATTTGTTCACCCAATGTACAATTATAATTTATTCGCCTGGGTTTCAATAATTCTGTAGCAGGTTGCTACTGTACAGAGATTAGATCAATTGCGTCATCCTGCAATTTTGTCCCTTGTTCGGCCAGAGATTACAAAAATGGCTTATGTTGGCTTTAAGCAGAGATACAGTGCGTATAAACAATGTAGCCAGCAGGTGCTACTAAACATTGACAGGCCACAGTGGATAACTACAGCGAGAGATGACTACTTCTGCTAGCAGTGCGGATTTAGAAATCACAGGCCAGAGGGCTTAGAAATGGTATACTCATGCAAGCCTACTTTTAATGACAGAAGTGTAAGGACTATTTATCTGTAAGAAATCTATTTTTTATTTAATTGTTTCTGCCTCTTAAGCCCCTTATGGGTCTATGCTCCAGGCTTGTGTATAGTTCTATTTCTTTTTTCTCTGCCTGAATGAAAAAAGTAAAATGTATTTTTTCTCTGTCTGAAGGGCCCCGTTCAGGTTTCTGCGTATGGTCCCTGGATAAAAGGTTTACTAGAATATTCTTCAGGGTCATGTCTATAGTTTCTTTTTTCATGGATCTTTCTTTTGTATATTTCCAAAAGTGCTTATTGACATAGTCCATTGACAAATAATCCATACATACAAAGAAACCAAAAACAAATTAGCTCAGAAATTAAGTTATGTGTAATAATGTGAAATGACACACGGAAAAAGTATTGAACACATGAAGAAAGGGAGGTGCAAAAAGGCATGGAAAGCCAAGACAACAGCTGACATCTATCAGTAATTAAAAAGCAATCCAGCCCCTTCTCAGTGTGAATTAATATCAACTGGTTCAGTCCCAACTGATGGCCTACAATAAGGTATCATTGCCCAGATGTTGTTACCAACATCTGGTAAAAATGTCATGTCAATAGCAACTTTGGAAATATATTTAGTGAGAAAAATTGTGATGTGTTCAATACTTATTTCACCCGCTGTATATGTTTATTTTGTTTAAAAATAACCATGAAAAATGTATAATCTCACTTCTAAAAGCCTATATGATGTCAACTCATATCCAATTAATTTTGTTTTCAATAAATCTCACTTCAAACTACCAATTTCTTAAATGCTTGCTATTTTCCTCATAATAGATTATTTAACAAATTTTTCCTCAATATTTTATTGTCAGAACTGTTCGTTTTTCACTTTATCATTCTGATGTTGGGGTACACCAGTATTTTCCCATGCACATTGTTGTTTTTGCCCTAGCACTCATTGGCCCTTCAAATGTTGCCCTACCAATGACAAACCTGATTGACATCATCGACCAATCATAAAGTATTTCATTTAAATCAGGTCTGTGTGTCCTTGGTTTCTGCACAACTAGGATTGGGAAACACTGGTATTTTGACACCACTTTTTTCACAAAACAAATCATACTTTAATAAATAATTTGTTATAGTCCATAGAAAGACTGACAGGTACGGTTTCCACATTGTATTGGTTGCATACACATTATAGCAGCTCTTGTAAAAACTGAAGTTGACCAGGAGCCAGTAACAAGAGAGGGTATGTGTAACGATCTGCAAAAATATGTGACAATTTGCGAATGTGTGCGGCGATCTCGAAATACGTGTAGATTGGTCTGTCTCAGTAGCTATACACTATGGAAGCCCATAGCGGACTATATTCAAATAATCATGCAATTTCACAAATTCATTATAATTATCAATATATGTAAATAACACTTACATATATTGGAACTTATGCACATTTTATACCAGTCATATCTCCATAGTGCAAGAACTGTAGGAGTTGTAGGAGGGTGGCTATAACAACTAGAAAAGGACACATTTCTGGGGAAATTGTGTGCTTGCAGTAGCACCAGGTGTATGCGTTGTCCAGCTGTCTATTGGCTGTAAGTAAACACAGATAAAGCTGCAAAAATACTAACGGCAGGTTTCAAAAAAGTTCTTAGCCTGCTCCAACACACCTAATCCGGCGCATCGTGGAACCAGAGCGAGTGATACAGAGCTGAGGGCTTGAGAGAGCGGGGCGCCACTCTGCACATGTTGGTAGGTGTTCAGTGTTGCTACCTGCCCAAAAAATGTGAATATTTCCTAAACCTTGCAACAAAACCTTTCACAAAACAATAGCAATGCAATCAGAAACAAGACACGCATTTTGATACCTGTCATGTCTCCGAAGTTCATGAACTGTAGAAGTTGCTGGCTATGGTGGCATATAATAATAAATTAATCAATATATATGTGAGATAATATTAATGTGCAAGCACATGAATTATGTCTGCAGTATAGAATTACTTTGCACTTGAAACAGCCACTAGTGAAACAAAAAATTGCAAAGGATGCAAATTAAATATTTCAAGGGGTGACGGTAAGGAAGCTTAGGCTAGCTAGCTAACAATAGCTAAGTTAGCTAACGCAATATAAGTTTGCTATCGCTAGCTAATTTGGCTAACGTTGGCTGAGGAAAGTTAATGCCAGTTAGTTAACACGGGCTAATTGAAAATATATCACTTTTCCATAGCTGAATAGCAAGCCTACATGTATGGTGTTGTACAGCCTTTTATTCTTAAGCGATTTTGAGATAGGCTATCTACTAACAAGCCTAACATTTTTCGAGTGTCACCTTGATCTAGCTGTCAAGTTGTGTTTAAGCGCCAATTATGCTAAATGTGCCAAATCACTTTTGTTAAGACAATGCTTGTAAAAACTTGTCGGTTTGTCAAATGCCCCATATTCACTGCAGTGACTTATTTGTCCGAAACATATCCACTATCACATTTTACAATGCTGAAGAACTTCCAAAGATGCCTTCCACAACAAGATTGTCTTTTATCATAGCCTGTTTTAATTAGATTTGTATGTTAAACGTTGTATAACATACAATTGAGTCATCTAAAAGACTCCTGGTAATCAGAGCAAGTCAACAACATTTCATGTAAAAACTAATTGGATTGCACATTAAAAGCCAAGCCTAATAATCAACGTTGTGAATCAAAATAAATGGTGTAGTAAAACATTATTGTAAAAATTATATTTGGATGCATTTGCAGAATAATAAGTCAGGGGGAGAAGCTTCCTTTAAAAAAAAATACAATAATACATGGTTGCTGATAATGGGCCACTTTACACTTATTTAGATATTCAATTAAAAGCTATTTACAGCTACAATAGTAATTTACAACTTTAGTTTACGCTGTATTTCAGATCATGTAGGATGGAAAAAAAGTACAAAACTTGATTTTGCCATATAGAAGATCAGAACAGTGGTATAACATATTACTATGTTAACATACCAGAGAATACCAAGACTTTTAACAAAACACCTAAACACTGTTTCCTGGAGGAAATATAGGAAGATCAACACAACTATGGAAAGACAAGCTCTAAAGAGCCAAACAACTGAAGAGGAAGAGGTACCGTTTTCCTTGTTCAGTCTAAAGGACATGTAACCAGAGAAGACCAAGACTCAGCTTAGGAAAGTCATTAGATGAAAAAGAAGGCTTAGTATTACATCAGACACGTATCAGGTAAGTAATGCTCTACTGATGGCTTAATGTTGATAACTATTCCCTTACTTTACAGTGAATGCGTATTAAGAACTTTTAATTTATTCCGGCTGTTGTTCACTGGGGTTGTTCGTAAACACTTAAAATGCCAAACTGGACCAAAATATTGTCCAGACTATTAAACAGAAATGGCAACATATTTCTCCCAACACCTATGAACAGAAATGTATGTTTGCATATAGATAAACACATTTACTTTAAAAGTCAAACTTGACCCACATTTGACAAAATAGTTGTGGTATGTTAAATCAAACAATTGCAAAGCAATCTGGGTATAACATTTGTAATGAGCTGCATCACTAAACTAAATGGAATTTCTATTAAGACAATTAAAAAGTATTTTGTAAAATAATGTACAGAGTAAGCTGTATACTGTATTTCAGCACAGCAGTTATACAACACCAAAGACTTTGAAACAGTTTTTATTGTTACTATCGGATATTGTCTTGTAACTATGACGGCAGCACAGTCGTAAAAAAGAAAATTTTCTTTTTTGCTTCAGTAAATCATGGGGTGTGTTTCAGTATATAGTTGTGCTCAAAAGTTTGCATACCCTTGGAGAATTGGTAATACGTACATTATTAAAGAAAACATGAGTGAGCGGGCAGAAGACATTCATTTTATTTTTTATGGGATTCAGGTTCAACTTTAGGTCATAACATAATGGCACAATCATAAAACAAAACATGGCAAAGAAGAAAAAAATGAAATGACCCCTGTTCAAAAGTCTGCATACCCTTTGTTCTTAGTACTGTGTATTTCCCCCTTCAGCATCAAGGACAGCATGCAGTCTTTTGTAATAGTTGTCTATGAGGCCCCAGATTCTTGCAGGTGGCATAGCTGCCCATTCATCTTGGCAAAATGCCTCCAGGTCCTGCAAAGTCTTTGGTCGTCTTGCATGAACCTCACGTTTGAGATCTCCTCAGAGAGGCTTGATGATATTAAGCTCAGGAGACTGATGGCCACTCCAGAACCTCCACCTTTGTCTGCTGTAACCACTGGAGGGTCAACTTGGCCTTGTGCTTAGGGTCATTGTCGTGCTGTAACCACTGGAGGGTCAACTTGGCCTTGTGCTGAGGGTCATTGTCCTGCTGTAACCACTGGAGGGTCAACTTGGCCTTGTGCTGAGGGTCATTGTCCTGCTGGAAAGTCCAAGAGCGTCCCATGCGCAGCTTTCGTGCAGAAGAATGCAAATGGTCTGCCAGGATTTTCTGATCCATTTTGTCATACATTTTCACAAGATTCCCTGTGCCTTTAGCACCCACAGTGGGGATGGTGTTCTTTTCACTGTAGGCCTTGTAGACCCTTTCCAAAAAACAATTCTTCTGGCAGTTGCGGATGAAGTCTTTCTGGGTCTACCTGACCTTGGCTTGGTATCAGGAGATGCCCGAATGTTTCACTTCTTAATAAGCGATTGAACAGTACTGACTGGCATTTTCAAGGCTTTGGATATCATTTCATATCCTTTTCCATCTTTCTAAAGTTCCATTACCTTGTTATGCAGGTCTTTGGACAGATATTTCTGCTCCCCATGGCTCAGTATCCAGCCTGCTCAGTGCATCCAAACTCATTGACAGTGCTCATTGAACAAAGTCATTCACTATACGCAGACATTAATAACAATTTCAAAAGCCGCAGGTGTGGGAAATTCACCTTTAATTGCAATTTTAACCTGTGTGTTTCACCTTGTGTGTCTCTAACAGGGCCAAGGGTATGTCAACTTTTGATCAGGGCCATTTGGGTGATTTCTGTCATCATTATGATTTAAAAAGTAGCCAAACAACTATGATAACACATGGCTTCATATGATCACTATTCTTCAGTAAAATACTGCTTCTTTTGCAGTCATATTTTCACAATCAATGCCAAAAAGACTGCAGAAGAGTAAAAACACAGTCACCTGAATTAAGGAAAGGAGGAAGAACAGGTATTGCAAATACATTTGTAGAAGAGTAGAAACATAGTTCTCTTAACCCCTTAATGCATTTCAACAAATAAGCCATACACGGCCAACATATAAAGCAAAAGTGTACAATAAAAACATATGAATACAAGCTTATACACCTATGCCATGCCAAAAGTGGGGATGAATTGTATTATGTGTAGTTAAATCTTAATATTATACTCTGTAAACATTTTGTGAATAAGTTTATTTTTTAAGGTGTCAATTAACACTTAACGATTCCTAACATCCTGTCAACGTTTAGACAAAATAGTGACAAGAAATATTTGGAAATGAAAGTACAATAAAAAGGTGCACGTAGGGAAAACATGATTTATTTTGAAATCCTTTGCATGCAATAATAGCAGTCTGTGATCCATCACCAAACCCATGGAATCATCCTTAGAGAAGTTTTTCCAAGCCTTCTTTACGGCAGATATTTTGTCCTTGAACGCTTCCACATTATATTTTGTTACAACATTAAAATAAAATGGATTTAAACAAGAGTTTTTGCCACTTGAATAACCCCCAGAGCACAGTAAAGTCCATGAATATCAGACAAATGTGAATCTGTCTGGACATCCTGAAAAACGTAGTGTTGGGGTGAGAAGGGCTCCAGTCAGGTTAGGCCTATGCCAACTCTAAAGGAGTCATATTTCCTTATACAATCAGAAATATAGGAATTACAATAAGCAACGCTAAAAATACATTTTAATGTCAAAGTAGACTTAGTTCTGTCTTTTCAGTAACAAAATAAATACATGAAAATAGTTCATAAGGATTAGGCTTCAAATTGAGCCACACAGGATCAATATATTATTTTCAATCGTAGTTTTGTCAAAACGAGACTCTTCATTTGTGAACCTTGATCTGGTATCCCAATCACAAGGTATATTGTTGGAAACGGGCAGAAACTGTCAGTGAACAGCTGGCAGTCAAATTAACGTGCAACATTTTTAAATATAACCGTGGGAAAAAACTGGGGAAAAAAACGAATGGACTAAATTTGTCTGTGTACTATACCAAAATATCTTAACAAACACACAAATATGAGTATTCAGCAAGCTAAGAAGAAAACGAGTATCAACCAGAAAACCTTGAACACGGCCAGTACCTGAGCTGACCGGCATATCATCTGCATGAGTACAGTTAAACCTGATTGGTGCATATGGGAGGGTCATGCAGTCCCATACGTGCAGTCCCATACACGCAGTCCCGTACACGCAGTCCCATACACGCAGTCCCATACATGCAGTCCCGTAAACGCAGTCCCCGGCACTTTTGGGACTACTCCTTTGGTTCCACTGTACCTGAAAATGTCAGCCAAGTGCAGCTGGATGACTGTGTTTTCCCTCAAAAAAATGCCTGGTTCATTGCAACTTTCAACTTTCTGGTTAGCAACCATGTTTCAATTGAATTTGTTTAAACGGAAGTAGCATCTGTGCAAGGTCGGATTAGACAACTCTGTGAAGGAAATTGTGTTTTGTAACCTTTTTGACAGGGACCATGTGAAAGCTCTCATTGCTGATACATACGATCACTGCGGCACTGCTGTCAACATCACAAGCGCATTGCACACACGCGACTATTAGATGAACCCTTCCAATAAGGAAGGCTGAACATAACACTATTAGATGAACCCTTCCAATAAGGAAGGCTGAACATAACACTATTAGATGAACCCTTCCAATAAGGAAGGCTGAACATATCACTATTAGATGAACCCTTACAATAAGGAAGGCTGAACATAACACTATTAGATGAACCCTTACAATAAGGAAGGCTGAACATAACACTATTAGATGAACCCTTACAATAAGGAAGGCTGAACATATCACTATTAGATGAACCCTTCCAATAAGGAAGGCTGAACATAACACTGCACATACTGTCCCCTTGTTGCAGGACACATTTTCTGCTCTGTGAAACATGTCCAAATGAAGATATGGCATCTGTAGTACATCTGGATCATGCGTGCTTAAAACATGCCGATTGTTTCTGTGAGTAAGGCTGCTTCTCCATCTGCACAGGCTACAGCCTTCTGTCTCCACCCACAACAGCGCCGTTAAATAGTAGGAATGGCCACGGAACACAAATGGAAACCGTAATCAGGCTAAAGGACGGAAAGAGGATAGGAGTGTTTCCAAAATGTTTTTATTATGTATCAGTAAAAGAAAAAACTTGATAAAAAATAAACAGCAAATAATAATTACAAATTGATTTTTGGCCTTTACTTTATGTTAAGATGCTTGCTCTTGGGTAGGTAAATGAGTAATAGAGCAAAGGGGTGTGGTTTATTGTCAATATTACACAGCTGAGTGCCTGGATATAGCCCATAGCAGTGGTATATTTGCCTATTGTTATTATGACCTGGTTACCAACAAACTTTTCATGACCATACTGTACGTTGAGATATAGCACATCTTTCTGCCAATCAGCATGCAGGTCTCCCACCCTCCGGTTTATAAACAATGTGTTGCGTCGTGCTTGAGAAAAACCCTTAGCCATGGTATATGGCCCATATAACACACAGCCTCTAATGCTCAACGATACAGAACTAAATCGTTTTTACATTCAACTTCAGATGGTGTACTGTCAAATCTTGTGTTCTAATCTTGTGTTCTATTAAGTTCCCATTAGGGTCCCAGTACCCTTGGACCATTGCTCCAGAGGAGTCATTCTCTTCAATCCTTTATTATTAAGTTCATGTGGCCATGTCACTGCCAAAACATCCGATGTAACATCAGAGAAAAGATTCAAGACTGTTTTACCTTTTCTCCCTACAAAGATTTGTTTTAACTTGTAATTGTTAAAATGTGCATGAGAAAAAGGACTGACGTCCGGACCAAGCAGGGGAGTGTGAAGATGTTGAGCCCTATGGACCACAGTGGATTTACAGCATCAAATAGCAGGACTCCGTTTGGAGCAACAACTCCAAATAGGATTTCTACTTGTCTAAATAAAGATACAAATTATTTACTCGGTCAGTCCCATTGAGGCCATTTTTAAAAGTGTGTTGTGCCAGGCTTCCACGCCCTTGGTGCTATAGCCTGGGGAAAAGGTAAATGAGACACAGAGACATAGGATGCGTCATCATATTGATCAATAGGTCTGGATCCATGGATGCTATTATTGTGAAATGGTACTTTATTGATGTCATATTGTGTGAAGAAACAATACAATAATGTGTGTTACTCTTACCGTTTTGGGCAGGCATTGGCAGGACATGAAGAGGAACCCTCCAGTAATGTATGGTCCCCTTCCACTAGACCAGGGGTGGACAAATATTCAGGACAAATACAGCAGGATTTTGAAATGAAACGGAGGGCCACATTTGTTTTTGTAATTTGTTAATCATAATTGATTTGGAGGCCAGAAAAGGGCATTCCGTGGGCCGGATGGGACAGCCTCGCGGGCCACATTTGGCCCTCGGGCCGTAGTTTGCCCACCCCTGCACTAGACACACCCCACGGGGTACAAACAACCAATCAGGCATATGCTCAAAGCAAAATAGGCAGGGTATTGGGAAGTCCCACAGCCCATATGTTTCACCAGCAAACCGACTTACTAGGATTGAAAACTGACCTTAACCAAACGTACACCCAAATTTTAACCAACTTCTAAACTAAACTTTCCACATAGCTGTTTTCCACTAGACGTTTAGCTGTGGGGGGGGGGAGCCCATGTTCCGCTCTTTAGTATTCACTTTCTCAACTCAGTCAGAGGCAATATTACATTTCACCTTTCAAGACCGTCTCCATTCTAAAACTGTCGGAACGATTCCCAGATTCTTAGTAAACAACACATGTGCAGAAGGCATTTGCCCTGGCGCTTGTGTCACAGTCGGGTCAACTTCCACATCACTCCTCTCTTCGTCAAGCTCTGGTTAAAGTTACACAAGTCCTGTGGGAGCAAACCCCTTCTTCTTGGCTCTGGGAACCCAGCTCCTGCTCTCTGGCTCTCAGTCCTTTCAGACTGGGGGCCACAGGTTGTTGACAGGTCATCACAGCGATCACCTCACTGGCTCTTGCTGTCCTGTTGTTAATGATACACATGGACGGTGTTGTGCTTCAGTATTCCTTGCTGGATATCACACTGGGAGCTTTCAAGAACAACATGAGAACTGCTGATGTAAGGCCTTAATACATTTATTGACAGAAGCATGGATGCATTGGTTGATTGGTTGGACATCAACACCGTGCCCAGCAAGTGTTACGCTTCTGAGGCTGAATCTGAAACACCTGTTAAGATGCTGTGGTTAGACCCTCCACTGCAGACCTTTCTTTGTCAGTTTGTTTGAATGTACTTTCAACACGTCTCTGGAAGGAATCATAACAATCATCCCTCTGTTTGTCTATGAACACGTCCCCTGTCCCATACATGCACATACAAACAAACAAACGTGAGCGAGCAGACACAGTTGGACTCGCATCAAAACACACTCGGTCTAATCGCATGGCTTTCAGTGAAACGGTACGCGGGCACAGTTTCCTGCGTTGGCATGTTGATTTGGCGTGATTCCATCCTGCCCACATCTCTCCAGGCTCCGTTGTCAAATCCGTTTCATCTATTCTCTCGTCCTTGGAGTTCCGTTACAACAGGGATTGTTTGTTTCAACCCTTGCAATGAAGCCAGAGACTCTGTCTTGAATGAAACAAAGTCTGTAACACGAGTATTTCCAGAAAATCAAGCAGGCAATCAACTTGAGACCCACTTAAAAGTATTAATTTACTACATACAGATTAATATTTCTATGTAAAACACTCATCTGCACCAACTTAATCATTCAGGATTTTTCTTTCAGTATGTTTCTTCCCAAAAGTTATGGTAAATCCATATAAAAGCATTGCATCCATGATACGATAACGTCCAATTGACTACAACCAATCAATGCACGATGCATCTACTGAGCTTTCAACCATTTAACAGGTATATCCCCAAAACTATTCCAGCATTATGTAATGACCACATTTAGTCCAATGGGTTGGCTCTATAATCGAATGCCTACATTAGAGTGTATGAGAGTTGAATGGAAACACTTGTGTCCCCACAAGGACAGAGATTCCTAAAATGTGTGTGAAGGCAGGACGGTTCGAGACCTCTTTTTCTCTTCCTCTGTGTCTAATTAGTGACCTACCCTGCCTCACACCCTCTCTCCCCATTACCCTTCAGGCTGTGAGGCTACTGGGGTATCCCACCACATCGAAAAATATCTGGGACGGGAGCTTTGTGCTCTGCCTCCGGACCTTGTATGTCCCTCTAATGTGTTGCATGTCCAAAACAAAGCTATCAAACGGCCCGTGTCATTGCAGTATTGAGGGACAGAAGACAGAGCTGGCATCGGATTAGTGTATTAGTTCCCAAAAATGTGGCTCAAAATATTACATTCATTCAAACGCTCTTTTTCTAGCTGGTTCTCTTCATGCTGGATCTTTATTTGATCACCTTGTGGCTTTCACTGTTTTTAAATGAGCAAGTTCAGGCTTTTTTTCCCCCCTTGCATTTCCTATGAAAAAATGTCCATTCATTACAATTCACAATCATTTTTCCTGTTGCAGCATTTTTTGTTATGGCAAATCTAGTGGAAATTGCCAATTTATTTGAACTTATACCTCATAAAACCAGGTTTCCAAAACCGGGGACCCTGCGTAAAATGTAAATCAATACAGAATCCAAGCATGGGCAAATCATTTATTCCTATATTTATTGAAAATAGTAAAAAAAAAAAAAATATCACAATGTACAAAATGTTTTCAATTGGTGACAGGTCTGTACTGCTGTACCCTATTTTTCTATGGCGCCATGCTGTTGTAATACATGCAGAATGTGGCATTGTCCTGCTGAAATAAACAAGGCCTTCCCTGAAAAATACATCATCTGGATGGCTGCATATGTTGCTCCAAAACCTGAATATATTGATCAGTATTAATGGTGCAGATGTGCAAGTCACCCATGCCCTGTTAACCAACGCACCCCCATACCATCACGGATGCTGGCTTTTGAACAGTGCTCTGATAACAAGCCGGATGGTCCCTCTTCTCTTTAGCCAAGAGGACACGTTGTCCCTGATTCCCTCCCTAAAATTAAAATGTGTCAAACCACAGGACAGTTGTCCACTTGCCTCAGTCCATCTTAAATGAGCTTGGGCCCAGAGAAGTCAGTGGCGGTTCTAGTTCTTGTTCATAAATGTTTTTTTTCATTGCACGATAGAGTTTCAGCTTGCATGGAGTTTTCCTGAGCCCATGCAATGATGATTTCCACTACAGAATCATATCTGGTTTTAATGCAGTGCTGTTTGAGGGCCTGAAGATCACATCCATCCAATACGGGTGTTTGGTCTTGAACCATGTGAACAGAGATTTCTCTGGATTCTCACTGGAACGTTAGATGTACCATAGACAAGATTCCCAAATTCTTTGCAATTTTACATTGAGAAACATTCAAACTTGTTTGGCCTACTCAAGACTTCCAGAGTGGGGACCCCTTCCCCATCTTTACTTCTGAAAGACTCATTCTCCCTGGGATGCAATTTCACACTCAGTCATGTTATTGACTGGTTGTCAATTACTGGTGTCTTCCCCCCAGATGTTCAACAGAAACATTTCTCAACATTAGATGTTGTCTTTGTACCATTTTCTATTGAACATAGGGTTTAAATGATTTGCATCATCATTGCATTCGGTTTTTCTTCAACGAATATATAAAATTTGTCAGAAAGTCAGAAACAGCAGCTCTGTTCAGTGGGAGTAGCAGAGGACCCTGGAATCTTCAGGATGCAAGCTAACGGGGAGTGTCAATTATTGGAGCTCAAGTTGAACTGAAGCTGCATCGTTAAAGGTCAGTCGCATTGCCATCACTCACCCCACCACACATGTTGTTTACGATGGCATCTTGGAAACAAGTTATTTCCAACCCAACGTCCCCTGACTGCGTTCCAAACGCAGTTGGATCGACCTTTACCGCCCAGGTCAAGTTGTCTCGGTCGCTTTTATTAGGAGTCGAATTGTCAAAACGCTGTCAGCGTAAAATGAGGGGCGTTCGCCATTTCAAAGCAGGCAACTGGGTTGTAATTCCAATGGAGTCATGAATGATCCCATGACACTGGATTATAATGAGGGAATCACCTCATGACCAAGTCATCACCACTCAATTGACAATGAAGACAGCCTGTCTCCATTGCCCATCAGCCCGTTTGCTCACTGATGCCATCCCGAGTTTCATACATGGATTACGGCCTACAGGGAAGAGGTCAGTGACCTGGTAGTGTGGCGCCACGGCAACAACCACTCTAAACGAAGTAGGTCAAAGGAGTTGAGGGAGGAATATGGAAGGATGAGCACACCGCCATTCACGGGGCTGAATGGGAATGAGTCCATGGGAGGTTCCACTGGATTGTGAAAGTGACGCCATTAAGGGGAAAATTGCTCGTAGCAGGTCGTGTATGCACCAATCTGTGCCCCTTGTCATCAAAGCCACTCCCTTAAAATGTCATGCCTGATGTATGTAGGCTATTGTACTTAGGAATTTTTCACATTTGAACAACACATTACACATCCATCTCAAAACAGGTTTCAAATATTTTGTAAATTGCAGAGGCCGCATCTGTCATAGCACACACACACTCATAATTCAGCATGGCAACAGAGTAGTCACCCACAAAGTTCTAGAGTAGCACGGAGAGCCCAGTTCACCACAGATCTCCCTAGCGTCTTGGAACTCCATATGTGGCTGTTTCAGAAAAAGTAAATTTGATCAAAGTATTGTTATTCATAACCAGCTCTAATATGCAGTGTAATGAATCCCAATAGACCAGAAGGTAGGACCACCCAATGTAAGGAATCCCAATAGACCAGAAAGTAGGACCACCCAATGTAATGAATCCCAATAGACCAGAAGGTAGGACCACCCAATGTAATGAATCACAATAGACCAGAAGGTAGGACCACCCAGTTTAACACCATGTAAAACGGCTACAATTAGAATCAGCGGCACTACAACGGGTACAAATAAATACAAGACCATTCGAGAATTACTTGAAGAGGTCCAGAATTGAAGAGGCTAGATCAAAGTGACAGAGATGAAATAATAAGATTCAAAACGAAGAAAATACATTTCCCACACAGATCTTACAGATGAACCACACACACACACAGACCATACGACTTACAGATAGGACTACATATTAAATTCCCCCTCAGATAAGACCTTAAAACAAAACTGATAACACTCATTTTCCCTTTGGCACTGATGCCACCTCTCCATTAAGAAAGCAGATTGCGGAACTTGGCTTCACCAGAAGTTCTCATTTGTGGCCTTACAAAAGCTCCCTTTGGTCAATTTATACTTATTTACATGTAAAGGGTGTCTACACTATGAAGACCTCCGGTGCCTGCGTTCTCCTGGCATCGAGTCCCGCCATTGTGACATGAATAGATTGGGGGCTTTTGACCGACACGGAGAGTGGTCGGCACTAGACCGGTCAAACGATCCCACGTTGGCCTCCGGACTACATTCATAGCAGAGAACTAAAATAAGAACCATGGAATTGTCTTTGTGAATGTGTTTCTTTTCATGGTCCAAAATAAATAGCGGCAGAGAGCGTTTTCCAAGCACTTTCTGCTGCCATTAGCATGTAAAGCTAACAAAGACATACAACCCCACAACATTAACATGTGCCAGCCAACAAACTCAGTATCCCCCCAAAATCCTGGTTCAGGTAAGGCAAGGGAGGACACAAAAGAAGTGAGACTTCTTCCCTTCTTTATCTAAAAGAATCAGGCAGATCATGAACCACTCCGAACTCAATCAAGGTCAGCCTTTTCAGAAATAATTAACGGAAGTGGGACATGTTAGTGACTGAAAACCAGGTCCTCACCATGGCAAGTCTAACAAGATGGGGCAAAACCCATGTGTTACAACATAACAGAGCCCATACAATATTTAGCACCTCCTATATGTTTTAGGATGAACTTCAAATAATGCTAATCCTTAAAGAATAAGCATTAACATTGCATGTCTCAACGTTAACAGGTACGGTCAAAGAATGGAGGAAAAAGGCAACGAACTCGGATGCGTTAACAGCAATTCATAAGCAGAAACCATTTTATTTAAGAATAAAGCCTTTATTATGTCATCCCACAGTTCAAGTTTGTCAACACCACGCATTTGACGTGGTGGCTAGTATAGTGAATGAGTGAGAGGTAGAGCGTCAGTTTAAACTGCACTCTTAACAGATGGGAGCAGTGGCTTCTAGAAGGGGGCCTCTTCGGCCAATAGTCCAGTTCCACTTCTTGTTCCATACACCTATGAAACGGCAAAGAATTACCCACACAGAACCCTCACCAAAATGTTGTTGTTGTTGAGATTGAGAGATATATATATGCACATTGTTTGCTGTTCTACTTTGCTTTTTTGAAAAAAGTGGAACGGAACTATTCAGTGGATTACTGTGGCCCGCTTCTATGGTGGCAGACAGGGAAAAAAATAAAAGCCAAAAAGCTTACACGTCATTAATACCGACCAATCACCACTCACTGACTCAAGAGGCACACTACAGTGTACATCTAAAAGGCAGAGGTAGATGACAGGATCATCGCTCAAGGTCGCATTTTAAAACTGGCCCCTCTAGCCTGAATGCAAAAGATAGCGAATAGGGCACCACTTAAGAAACACCCCAAAAGCACTAAGGGCAAGCGCCAAAACAATGTGGCAGGGGTCGGGCATTCCTCCTAAAAGGCCAAATCAACAGCTACCCTTCCTATTTACTGAGAGCACTCCAGTAACGTAGGGAGAGACGTGTTAAAACCACACGCGTATTGATTCACTTTCATAACGCTTAACCCTTTCCAGAAACCAGGAGCACGGTGCCTCAGCACACAGCCGGCATGTCTTGCGTGGGCTCCGTCCTCCAACGTAAAGGCATGTCTTGCGTGGGCTCTGTCTTCCAACGTAGAGGCTTGTGTTATTGGGGGCCGCATTCAACAGAAAGCATTTCATCCAACAGGAGATTTTAGCAAGCATTTATCGGAAAACAGGTCCGGGTAGCTGTGTGATTTCCTTTGTGCGCCGAATGAACTCGACCCACGGAGGTGTTACACCGTGGTGGGACACGCGTATGCCCCGGCCCCTAGAAGGCGTTACACCGTGGTGGGACACGCGTATGCCCCGCCCCTTGGAGGTGTTACACCGTGGTGGGACACGCGTATGCCCCGGCCCCTGGGAGGCGTTACACCGTGGTGGGACACGCGTATGCCCCGCCCCCTTGGAGGTGTTACACCGTGGTGGGACACGCGTATGCCCCGGCCCCTGGGAGGCGTTACACCGTGGTGGGACACGCGTATGCCCCGCCCCCTTGGAGGTGTTACACCGTGGTGGGACACGCGTATGCCCCGGCCACTTGGAGGTGTTACACCGTGGTGGGACACGCGTATGCCCCAGATGACTGACACCTGAGAGGCGACAGCAGCAGCTAGAACACAGGAGTCAGGGGGCCACGGGTGTCCCTCAAACGGGCGTCCCTCAAACGGGTGTCCCTCAAACACGCAGTAAAACACACATCAGCCATGTAGGCAAACTAGGGGAAAGAAACGGCTGCCACATCACTTGACGTCGCCCCCCAAAAAGAAAAAAAACTTGTCCAAAACAGTATTTACATCTTCAACACATAAATTATTTTCCCTAACATGTAAGGCAATGAGGTCTTGTAGCAGACCTTGTTGACATAAGCGTTTCGGACAAAACACGACACTGATATACCGCCGTTTTTATCCTGCACTTGGGAAAAGCAAAGCAAAACAAAGTAAAATGGGTCAAACAGCAGCCCCAAACCACATCCAGGGAAAAAGGTAATAGTAATGATTCATGAAAGACATCTTAAATGGCTCAAAGGGGGTCTGGAAAATAGATGTAGTATAGTGTGGACAGTTGGGTAATTATTTCCCAAAATCCACTCTCCATTTAACAAAGCACACTTAATATGTTTTTAACAAAAGGGACCGAGCTGGTGGCTCTGATGTGAAGGGGGTTGACCAGAGGATGCTCTGACCAATCGACAGACAGCGAGAAGTCACCTCACAATACGAAGGACAAGAAAGCCACTCCCTTGCCAATTCAAACTTGCGGCAAATATAGAGTATCAAACACTGTATGAGAAACACAAATGTAAATATATATTTTCAATTCAATATACAGGCACATGTTAGACTGATTTCTTTTTCACTTTGTGTAAGTAATGCTGAGTAAAGAACACAGTAGGTATGATGACAAGGGATTTCGGACAGAGAAGGTCCGTTCAGAAAACCGCTGCAGCTGGGAGTTTGACTCAGTTTGTGGGAGTTGGAGGACATTCAGAGGTACGGGTACTACAGGGGGCTGGGAAAGAAGGTTTGTCTGGCCCTCGGGGCGAGCTGACCCCACTCTCCACTGGGCTGGACCAAATGGGTATCTGGGGTTTGTATTCCAAGCATTCCTGCGAGGCTTCTGCTGCCTTGGTAGGCAGGTTGAGTTGGTGCTGTGTGGCGGATCGTTTCCAGGGAGCTTTCTGAAAGCCCTGGGATTGGCGTGTATGAATGGAGAAGTCCCGCCTACCTCCGGCCCGGGGGAGGAGGGGCGTGTCAGACTGCAAGAATAACCTTGACAAAGGTGGCTACGTCCGTGACCTTGGAGTCATGTATGGTGAAAAAGGGGTGAAGCTGTAAAAAGTGAGGGAGACGAAGAGAGTTAACTAGGAGTAGACCAACAAAGTATAGGGTTACACAAGGTTTACACACACACACACACGAGCTGACAGGTCACTGTCATGGATTCAGTTAGTGACTTGGGTAAGTCTGTCCTCTGGTGGACAGATGACAACCTTCACAGGCAGCGTATTCATTGTCAGCATTAAAAAAAACATTTCCTATCAATTTACCAATTAATTTACCAATCCAATCGGTATACAACTGTTTCGTTGGTCATTAATTAGGATGTATGTTTGAGGATTTAAAACCAACCATTAATTCTGTGTAGGCGGGTCTCTCGTTGGGCTTCTTTCTTAAGCTGCAGAGAGAAAATAAAAAAAAACTGAGCAGATACTTGAGAAGACATCAATACCGGATACTTCCGATGAGTTCTCCACAAACACCTTGTGCCATAAAAACATGGCCGTTCAACCAGTGGTTTTGTGACAATCTAATAACGTTGTACATGAGATGGTTTGGAGAAGAGGATGGTACAAGTAGGATAACCAGACTCAGACCTAAAAGTAGGTCACACCTGAACACATTAAGGCCAGATAAGCGAGTAAGGAAGGGAAACAAAAACTTATTTTCAGTTTCTTTTTTCCTCTAGGTCACTACATCAGGCCCTTCCCACAGGTGTATTGGGAGACACGGGAGGGAGGGACTTGGGCTCACCATTGGGAACTGAAGTCCACAAACTCTGGGGAGAAGCGGTCCGAGGGGAGCTGTGGGGAAGGCTCGTCCACTACCTGCTTGAGCTGCTGGAAGGGCGTGCCCCATGACTCGTATGGGAACTTCAGGATGGCCAGCTCGATCTGGAGGAGAGACCGACGGGCGTTAACCCCGAGCATATCTCTGACCTGCAGAGCTTAGCAAAAATGCAGTGCCAATGCAGTGCCAATGCAGTGCCAATGCAGTGCCAATGCAGTGCCAATGCAGTGCCAATGCAGTGCCAATGCAGTGCCAATGCAGTGCCAATGCAGTGCCAATGCAGTGCCAATGCAGTGCCAATGCAGTGCTTTCATAATTTGGAGACAAGTCGTTTAAGTCACGTGTAGCAAAAACATTTGAATAATAAAAAGTAAATGTAAAAAGGAATAACAT
This sequence comes from Novumbra hubbsi, assembly GCA_016801125.1. Classification (NCBI taxonomy): domain Eukaryota; kingdom Metazoa; phylum Chordata; class Actinopteri; order Esociformes; family Umbridae; genus Novumbra; species Novumbra hubbsi. The sequence goes on along the minus strand of JACXGK010002663.1, from coordinate 3,847 downwards.
TACTGGGGTTGATTTAGGCAATCTCTATCTACATTCCAGGATGCGATGGTATATTGCCAAGGACCAACGACAATCTAGTTAGATAACATTTATGAAATAAAATAACATGTTTTGATACATCTTGAAAGCAAGTGGTTTTGATGATATTTTTATTATGCAATACATACATGACATAAGGTGGGGTGGGGACACCTCTGGTAGTAAAGGGCCCCGTTACCGAGGGTAGTGAGGTTATGTTAATGGGTTGCACACTTACTGCTCTTGTTGCATGGAAGGGATTTGTGACTAAATGCCAGCTTTTTTACTTCTTTCATTTGCTTTAAGTTGAATTGTCCCAATACTTACGCACTCATGAAAAGTACGGTGGGAACACAACCGTGACAGCCTGTACTTCTGCCGCATATTCCCCTTAAAATGTCCATATGCCCAGAGAGTACAGCAGAAATATCTAATGTGACAATACCGACACGTTTTAAAGAACCAGTTTGGACTATAGATATGCATACACACACACATTTCTAGTATATTCAAGTCTAAATCACAACTGATTACTCACCATTGTGATTCCTAGACTCCAGATATCTGACTTCACACTGTAGCCTTTCTGATTGAGGTCAGGGTTTATCCGTTCTGGCTGAAAAGGCAGGGAATTAGCAGATTAACAAACACCAACGCGTCAAAGGACAGACAGTAATGCGATAAAGACAATCACGTCGACACAACAAGCAACTCCGTAACTCAATCCCAGTGAACGGGAACAGGGCCGTGCGTACTAGATCAGAGTTGTGTTGACGTGAATCGTGGACATTTTAACGGTTGCATTTTGCCTTCCCCCGTTCCTACTCACCGCCATGTAGGGCTTGCAGCCGGCGTCCAAGGTCTTGGCTACAGAGTCCACCAACTGGCCACTGATTCCAAAGTCACACATCTTCACCTGGCCCTGTGTGTTAATGAGCACGTTGGACGGTTTCACATCTGCAGACAAAACAACAAAAGGACATTTCAGGGCCCAGTTCCTCAAATGAATCGATATGCCGCAAACAAGACGGGAACCCCGGACCACTGTGAGGTACGTGTGCCTCGGCAGCCACTCAGACCCTCGCGCCCCATGGAGGCCCTTCATTAAGCCTCCCGTAAAAGCTTTCCAACAACGTCAGACCCCTTACAATGCAAACATTAATACAGACGCGCTGGGTAATACATCTGTTCTTTAGTAACAGCCTCAATTCACACGTAGAACAAATGGTGAATAGAATGTGCCAAACTTTCAGCGCAGAAAATCCCAGTCGAACATGGAATCAAGTTTTGCAGTGAAGCACAAACACAAAGTTGTTCAAGTTTTAGCAAACCTTTGCTTTACAATAAAAGCCAAATGACTAAACCAAAATAAAGTACATTTCCCTTTAATACTTTTTTAAAATAAAGTTCACGACAAAAGTAGATTTCAATGACGTTCCACTCCGCTGACGGTAAGTGCAATGTGTAAAATGTGTGGCATGGGCCATTTGGAGACGACCCAGGCCCATATCAGCCTGGGTGACAGACGTAGCCTGGTATCAGATCAATTGCGAGTGTGCCTACTCCATTGTGATGGTCAAGCTAAAAATGGCACAATTTTCTAAGGAGTTGGAAGAAGCATGGAAACAAATGTCACCAGGCCTCTAATAGAGACAACCGAGTGATGAGTAGAAGTGCCTGACCCTGAATAAAGGCCTTGGCTTTCTGAACTAGTTTGAGACAGCTTCTCCTTCATTTACCTCTGTGTATCACCGAGAGCTTGTTGTGTAGATGCTCCAATGCCTTGACGATCTACAGAGGAAGATACAACGTGCATGAGAACGCGTGTCAGATTGAAAGACAATGTAAGAGAGAAAACGGAGAGAAGCTTAGAAGCATACTTCTACTGACATCCTTACAGAATACCTGGGAGAACAGGAGCAGATGCACATCAGTTATTTACACCGCTTCATACATCAACTCCTGTTCTCCACACTTCCGCTGATTTACATATTGTTTCTCTCTGGCATCAGTGGTTTCTTTCATCATGGTCATTAAGAAATTAAAACAAATACATCATCTGCACAGAGGTCATTGTCCTGTTATATTGTAGCTATAATCACTGCCATCAGTATACAGTCTAGTCGCCACCGTGACCGAAGTTTGTATCTTCAAGCATTTTAGAAGTGTTTTCCCACTCACCGCTACAGTGATCTTCCCTAGAATGTCCTCAGGTATGGTCATGCCTTTCTCTTTAACCTGCTTGTAGAACTTATCCAGAGACGTGTCCATCAGCTCCATACAGATCCATACATCACCCTGGTAATACAGAAACAGCCAACAAGGGCACAAAAAACAGGTACTAAAGTCATTGTTTTGATGAAAAAATGCATTTTTCCGTGAGATAAAATGGGGCAACAGGTCTAAAATGTACATTGCGTTACAGGGCCACGAGTCTTCTGACAATAACCCTCTAGTGGTCAGGCATGGTTCTGCACAGGCAAGCAGAAAAAGGCTACATGCATGATCATATTATAATAACTCTTTGTTTGTAGGCATTAACACATGCGAAGAACTAAAAAACGTTAAGCACTTTTCTGTTTTGAGCCACAGAACCATAGGGCTTGACTTGAGTGGGAGGCAACAGCATACTGGTCATTTTACTTGGCACATGACTTCCGCTGAAGTGGTTGAGAGTGCTTCACATGAGCTTTTATCAACATAACAATGTAGAATAGCCTACGCATTCAGGCAGTGAACCGTGTTTACTCGCCACTAATGTTAATCTTGCGGTTAAATGGAGCATTGTCGGTTTGAGCAGCGGCTTGCTGTTTGAGTGTACGGGGTGTTACAGCACGTCGGTACTTGGAAGTTAAAACAGTCTGCACTGTTCCAAGAAGGAGTTTGGAATATCTACAAGAACAGCCTCGTCTTTGCACTGACCCATTTCCCAAACGGTGTGCACAAATCCACCTGTTAGCACTGCCTTTGGCACAGTTACAGCACTGCAGACATGCCAGTTCACCAGACTGTTTTACCACAGAGCCATGCTGTTGTCATATGCCTTTAGCACGGTTACAGCACTGCAGACAGGCCAGTTCACCAGGCTGTTGTCATATGCCTTTAGCACGGTTACAGCACTGCAGACAGGCCAGTTCACCAGGCTGTTGTAATATGCCTTTAGCACGGTTACAGCACTGCAGACAGGCCAGTTCACCAGGCTGTTGTAATATGCCTTTAGCACGGTTACAGCACTGCAGACAGGCCAGTTCACCAGGCTGTTGTAATATGCCTTTAGCACGGTTACAGCACTCTAGACAGGCCAGTTCACCAGGCTGTTGTAATATGCCTTTAGCACGGTTACAGCACTGCAGACAGGCCAGTTCACCAGACTCTTTTACCACGGAGCCATGCTGTTGTCATATGTGCAGCATGTGGTGTGGTATTGTCTGGCTGAAATAAACAAGACGTTCCCGGGAAAAGACGTCATCTGGATGGCACCATGCAGCTCTGGAATTCATGAAGAAACCACTGCACCTTTTTACTTTCCTTTCCCAAAACGTTGAAAAGAAACATTTTGCGAATTGAACATGTGTCTCACTGGAAACGTCTTGCCTCACCAGCAATGTGTTCATGTTGTTCTGTGAACAGCAACCCCTTACGACAGCGATGTAGAGGTTCCATGTTCATGTCGTTCTGTGAACACCAACCCCTTACGACAGCGATGTAGAGGTTCCATGTTCATGTCGTTCTGTGAACACCAACCCCTTACGACAGCGATGTAGAGGTTCCATGTTCATGTCGTTCTGTGAACACCAACCCCTTACGACAGCGATGTAGAGGTTCCATG
>JACXGK010002662.1:0-52266 GCA_016801125.1 Novumbra hubbsi | reverse complement strand
GCCTGGATCATCATATGGAAGATCCCAGTCCTCATATTCCGCCCCTGAATCGTCAGAGGAGAGAGAGTCGGATCCCCAGTCCCCCAACCAGGTGTACTGCTCTCTCCCCCAACGCTGCCCGTCGAATGCCGCTGGTTCCTTATGGTGGTTTATTCTGTCACGGTGTTGTAGTGAGGCGGAACCATACGCAGACATATTTTCAAACAAAAGGTGTATTTAATCCCAAAACAAACAAACAAACTCTACACGGACTGTAAACATAAAATGAAAGGACTAACTAACATAAAAACGATATACAGAAAACATGCAGAGCATTCGCTTGAAAACGGAATCAAACAAAGGACAAACCGTGAGCTGTTGAGATACAAACACAAACAATAAACCACCCCGGGTGTGGCTAGAAATGAACCTAAGTAGGCTCCCCAATCAGAGTCAACTGATTGCAGCTGCTCTGACTGGGGAGCCCACAACGGCATAGAGATGGCTAGAGGCCTCTCCATGTGCCATGCCCTGAATGGGAGCCCCAAAGCACAGAGATGGCTAGGGGCCCGCATCCAGGACATGACAATAATAAAAAAAGCTGAGTTAATAATTTATCAACCAAACAAACAATGAATTATAACAATATAAAGAAAAAAGTGTATCATACTATGTATGTATCATTCAATATTAACTATGTAAGTACATAAGTACATAACATTTGCACAGTTTTCTCTGACCCGATTTGGCTCAACTTTCAAAACTACTGACTGAGTTCACGCATATGCTCTGAAGCTAATATTTTGACTACACACAGCTATTTCCTGTCATGCCTGTCAACTGTTTACGGCGAGATGTTCTGCACAAACACCCCAGTGAACAATAACTTTATAAAACCCAACCGGTTCACACAGGTCCATCTGGCAGGGAGAGTTGTACACGCAATTTAAAGAGCTTGAGATGAAGCAGTAGGTCGGTCGGTGTAGGGAGACTCTGGCACCCTGGCACAGCACACAGCACAATTGGGGCCCTGAGCAAGCGTTGTCAGGTCAGGAACCCTCCCACTCCTTATTTCCCATCTTGCCTAGCATGCTGACATCAGCCTGTAGCCTGCGTGGCTCAGATTCATGCTGGTGGGCGGCACTGCTGAAATGAGGTGTGGGGGGGGGTGGGTTATGTTCCTCTTCATCTCCAAGTGATTAGTATCTGTCGGAATGACAGGTTTGGCTCATTCCGCTGTATCCGTTCCACCTGGGTCAGTCTTTCCAAACAAGGCCATGGGGTTCTAAGATAACAACACCTGTCTTACTGATAAACTCTGATGGCCGAATGTCTTGGACCAGATTGGTGGGGGTTTGCTTACGGCAAGTGACATATATTTGAGTAATGAAATAACGACTTGGGTCAGCATAATCGAAGCCGGTTGCGAACGTCAGCATGACCTGGATTATGTGAGTCACTTCTGTCTACTTGATCATCTCTCGCCAAGTGTGATTAAATCGTCCTTCCTGTACAAATGCTGTAGTTTTGAGAAATATTTAGGTGATTATTTTGGGGTGAAATGAATTGTGAGAGGATGCATAAACCACACAGAAGGCGCGAAGAGGAGAGAGAAAAGTGCTTCTACTTGGTTGGCAGAATGCCTGTCCAGCATAACATGGTCCATCTTTCTTACACTGCCGTAGCCTATAGCAACTAATCGAGATTTAAAAAGATGCTTCTACATTTGACAGTCAGAGGCCATGAGGGCCACAGAATTATAGAAATAACGTATGGAGTGGGAGAGATGGAGATGGAGGGATGGAAAGAGATAGAGCGCAAAAGGGCTGAAGAAAGAAAGGGAGGTACAGAGAGAGAGAGACAAAACGATAGAGAGAGGAAAGTGTTAGTTGGGAAGGATAGGGATGGGAGACAAGAAAGGGATGGAGAGAGTGAGAGAGCGTGAGGGATACAGAGAGAGGGATGGAGAGAGATGAGAGTAAAGTGTGAGGTTGCTTCACAGAGAGCAGCTGTATGGAGGACACAGTGGGTGGAAGTGGAGCAGTCTGTGGGTGAAGCTCTCGTTCGTTACAAACTCACAAACTTTCTCAGAAGTCACCGGACACTAACGGTTCTACACATCAGCCCCAAAACTGAGGGCTATACAGGCCTCAACAAACTCTCGCCGTCAACCGTGATTTGAACCATATTCCCATTCAGAAACCTGACAAGCTAGACTTGTAGAAGACAACGATGCTGTTCTTGAAGCAACACTTCTCCGCTGCGGCCTAGTGTTGCAAAAGGTTATTTAGGTGGAGGCCGGGGCAGAGAGTTCACGGTCAGTTTGCAGCGCCGGCTTACGACGCAAGGCCCCCGGGGGCGACGTAGCTCAGAGAGGTCCGGGTCGCGCGGGGTCGAGAGGGGCGACTGGCGAGGTTCCGCACCCCCGGCCTCTGTTGGGTCGGGGAGGACGGAAGAAGGGAGGCCGCCCCGGGTGCCCGTCTGCACCCAGTCAATTGCAGGTTGTAGGTTGGGGCGCCGCGCGGAGAGACTCACAACCAGGATAAATAATGAGAGTGGCGGATCCTGAAATAGCCGCCCCCCTCTTCTCTGTGGTCCGCGCATGTGAAGCTCTCGTCCAGCCGTGACTTCTCCCACTGAACCCTCCCTGCTGCCTCCTCCGTTCTGGTTAGCATCCTGGCTAAATCTGTTGCCGTGTGCCTGTAATTAGGTCCTGTGCTGGAGAGCGCTCCATACGCCGGCCGTACACGCTGGCAGCTGGCTGAGGAGAGACAGAATAACGCTGGCCTCCAGGGAGCAACGGGGGGGGGGCAACAAGGTGATTAGGGTTTGAAGACAACACATTTGTGTCAGGGTTTCTTTTTCTCTCGTTCTCTCATTCTCTCAATCACTCAATCCAGTTTATCACCCTTGAGTGCAGAACAGGCGGTGGGTTGTCTGTTTGTGTGTGTTAAAGACTCTGGGAGCTGTAAGAACTTTGTGCTTTGCTATATAAAACATCGAAGTGATATTACCTCAGTTCTTCAACCTCCATCCGCCCAGGGAAGGAAGGGGCTAGCAAGCTGGAGATGTGTAAAAAACAGGCAGGCAGGGGCGATCATTTTTTTCTCTTTATTCCCTTCACTAGTGAATCATAAATTGCATAAGAGAACAGCACACACCCTGCAGTTTGTGAGGCTGAACTGTACAGACTACAGGCCCTCTTAGTGTTATACCGTAATTAACCCTGGAATTGAAACAGCTGCCGCACTTGCCTCTTGACAGGTTGTGATTGCTAAGGACTTCATTAGCAGTTATCTTAGCTTTCATTAACTAAAGGCTGAATACATGAATAGAAACCCATTTACAGACCAAATCTTTTTCACTGAGGATAACGCAAAAGGGTTTCTCTTGGATGTCAGTTTGGTTGTAAATGGGTTGCTGCAATGCACATTGGTAGGAAATCACATTTCTGCACCTGCAAAGTAGACGGATGGATGGATGGGAGGGACATGGCGTGCCCAAGGTTGCAGACAGACAGGAAGGCAGGGCCAGTACAAGGTTTCAGTGGGTCTTGTCGGCGTAGACCAATGGAGCACTTGTCCTCTCAGTGAACCACCTCAATAAACACTCAATAGAATGAAATAACATTTACTTGTATAGACCACGCGACCTGGCCAACACCGGGGTAGTTTAATCACACGGTAAGCCTCGTCCTTGTGAGCCGCAGAGTTCTGTTATTCCGACAGGTTCTTTGATTTCAGAAGGCAGATGAAATAGAGAGTCATTTCTGTCAGTGCTTCAACTCTGTCCGGGTGGTTTGATAGACTCTGCCAATTCCCTGCAGACACACTCGTTGCCTTGCCGTTGCCTGTTTCCTATGTCTGTCTCTTTTTCTCTTTCTCTTTATCGTTTAGTCTCCATCACCCTTTCTCTTTTTTTCACAGGGTCTCTCTCTCTCATTTGTTCTCCTTTTGTTTTCAATTTCAATTACAAATTTGAGTCTGAATATTAACCTACGGAGTTTTGAATGCTTTGTTATTAGCTACATGCTGCGTTGTCACACTGTGTAAATAGTGTGAATCTCAGCGAACAATAAAGAGATGAGCATTCAGTAATGGTTGCATTTGGTTTGTGCTCCACTGGTCCTCCTTTTCTCTCACTCTATGTCTTTGTCTTTCTGTTGCTTGCTCTGTTCTTTCTTTCTGTCTGTCTGTCTCTCTCACTGCTCTCTACGCTAGCCTGGCTATTTTAACAGCTCTCCACAGCTTACCCGCAATCACAGTCCCTGACCAGCCCAGCCCTCCCCATAATCATTATCCAGGATATTGACAGTCGACACGGATGATTATGTACGGAATACACAGTGCCTATAGAAAGTATACACCCCCTTGAACTGTTTCTCATCCTGTTGTTTTCCTTTGAATTCATAGCTTGGTTTTTGCTCCGACGTGAACTTTAAAGTGTACCACATTATATAGCCAGGTGTGTCCAAATTTACGTTACATTGGTCATATGGGCTATGGTGTGTAGATTGATGGCAAACATTTTTGAATTAAATGTATACACTCTGTAGTCTGTAGATAGTTAATAAAAAAATAAATCCATTTACCAGAATAAAATGTTTAAGCATTGTGCTCTTTATCCATCAAAAGAACGTTTTTGGATGTAATCGCATTAGTGACATGATATCTCACTGACGAAAAACATGTAAAGAGCTTAGAGTTTTTCTATTAACCCTAATATGTATACAGTGAATTCAGAAAGTATACAGATCCCTTCACTGTTCCCTCATTTTGTTAAATAACAGTCTTATTACAAAATGTATTAAATAGATTAATGTCTCATCAATCGGCACGCAATAACCCATGTCATAATGTCAAAGCAAGGTACTTTTTTGAAATGTTAGCAAAGTTATATAAAAAAGAAAGAAACATTAAAAATCACATTAACATAAGTATTCCCAACCACAGATATGAGAGTCAAAATTTTGTTAAACCGCAACCATTTTCAATTGATCATCCTTGAGAGGTTTCTACCACTTGTTCGGAGTCCGGTAAATGTATTTACTTGGTAAATGTATTTGAACATAAAAGGCACACACCTGTTTTTGTAAGGTCCAACAGTTGACATGTCAGGTTAGAGGAACGAACATGCTTGTTGAACCAAGTGGCCATAGACATGCAAATTCTATTGAATTCATTATAGAATAGGTTTGTAATGGAATAAAAGGTTGGAAAAGGTAACTGGACTGAATGCTTTCCCTAACACATGGTACATGTTTGGTACTGACACATAAGCTACAAAAATTACCATAGGTTCAAGTGGGATGTAAACTCTCTACAAGAATTGTATATGATATCCCACATGTGGATACTTAATTATAGAAAATGCTAAACAAAAATGTGTTTGCTTAATTTATTTAACAGCAGTCCACAATATTCTGTTCAGTCTCCGAACCTATTCAAGGTCCGTTAGGGGTCCGGTTGTGTTGCTGTTGTGCTGCTGTCGCTGTTTTTCTGTGGTCTTTGTGAATTTATTTAGAATTGTAACAAAAATGGGCATTTCATTTTTGTTGGACCAGCATCTTTAAATCTGATTTATTAAATCAAAAGAAGCTCAGTCTCCTGTGGAGAAAAACAGTTGCGGGTAAAACGGCAATCTTTTCTGAAAAGTGTGTCTAGTTGATTTTGTGCAAGCTCTGACAAGATTTGTTTGAGATAGAGATGCTGCGTTAAGGCTCACCTATCCTCATGGGCCCTTTCTAAACCACAACAACCAGTTGATGGTACACTGAGGCCTGATAGAAGAAAGCAATAACCTTTAGTTTGTAATAACCCAGACTTACATCCTGTCTCCCCCCACATCACATCAACACATTCTCAAAAAGAGAACTGAGAAAATACCTCATGAGAGTTGAAAGATTGAATGGGTACAGGTTGAAAGATTAGAATCATGTTGGGGGAAAAACAAAAAATATATAAACCAAAGACTGTAAAAATAAAACCTCTTTTAAAAAAAAGTTTGTAAGTAGCCATTTTAAAGTTGTCAAAGTGTCACGACAAAATAAGTGGCTGACCTTATTCGTGAGATACAAACAGTCTGCATAGGAGCATGCCACAAGATTATGGTGGAGACCGCCTCTTGCTACTTGGTTCCCAATGCTTGTGGTTCTGTTGAAGGGCACACTTATCAGGCTTGGGGTGATTTTAATTGAAAGCTGTCAATTGAGGAAGCAAGCTGTTACAATTAAACAATTAAAAGTTGCTGTTAAGTCAACTCAAAAGTAAAAGCTTTCCACTTTCCACCTATTTTATTTTTCAAAATAGTCTCTCATTTCGAACTGACCCTGACCTTCCTCAAAACACCATGTCATAAACGTTTTATTTAGAAATTCAGTACATTCATTCTACGAATATATATGAATGTGTACAAATGACCCTGGTGCCTGGTGTGCGTCTACCGAATTCTCTCAGCCAACATGCAATGACAGGGTTAAGTTGATATGAGAGTGCTCCCTCTCCTCCCTTCCATTCAACTCCCCCTCCCCTCGGCAGCTGCCCACCCACCCTGGTGTTCAGCTGCAGGATGGGTAGGATGTGCGTTACGGAGAGGAGCTGTGTGAAACTGTGTAGGAGAGGCTAAGAAAAACATTCCGGCCTGGCAGCAATATCTTTGGAGAGGTGGAGTGGAGGAGGGGGGGGGGCTAGGGAAGAGGAGAGAGAGGGCCGGTGGGCGTTGAATGGAGGGCGAGGCGGGTGAGGGCGCAGGGGGAGGGTTGGGGTGAGGTAATAACTCGGGGAGAGTAGAGAGCGCGCGGTCGGGTCGCATTCCTCTCTCCCTGTCTTCTCACTCCGTGGGTTGGGACTGGCTCGGGGGCAGGGGGGGGTTGGGGGCTCTTTGGGAGGGGGGGGCGCTGGTGTGAACCAGTTGGACCGCTCCTGGGGCGTTGCCCTGGCATTGCTTCACTGGGAACCACGGGGCACCGCGCTCTGTCTCTGCTCTGCCCTACACCTCCCTCGCTTCTCTTTTTCTACACTCCTCCCTCCCTTTACCCCTGCCTCTCTCAGCCTTTTGTTAGAGGGGCTTTGGTTTGGTAGCTTGGGTTTGCCTATGATTACGGGTAAGGGCAGAGGTGCTGCGTGTGGGACCATGTCTATTGCACATTCCGATATATGTTCCATCGCTTGGCAGACCAATGATACCGGTTTCACCCCTCCCCCAACTGTGACACACCCTGGATAACATTAAAGCACCTGGTTACTAAACTCTCAGGGGAGAGAGACACATGGGTGTGTTCCACCAAGTTAAGGAAGAGGTTGTGGGCTTGGTGATCTTAAATATAAACAAGCACCTCCAACAGGAATGATGAAAACTGTAAAACTCTTAAAGATATAGCTAAGCAGATAACAAAGATAACATCATTTTTTATAACGCCTCTCCACCAACTGATTTACTTGCTGTAGTAACTGCTGAACTCCGTAAGCGTCAGAAAAACATGCTTGCATTCTCAAACTCCTAAACAGTCAGGTGTTTTATAGGATGTCTCCCGACATATAAAGAAAGCACTATCTGACAGGTAAAATTCACCCGAACTTAATCTGTATGTACACAGCCATAATGTAATCCCCTCTTCCTTGACATAACACAGGTCACACTAAATATTAACCACAGTTACGGGAATGAAAGTGTCCCCAGTGATGGTCCATGATAAGGCACAAGTAATGCCATCCAAGTGTTCATGTGGTCCGAATACACTCTGATTTAAGTCCCTCCCAGGTGAGCGGTGGAATCAGGTGAGACCAGAGGCAGGGGCAAGGTGGGACAGGGCAGCTGGCAGGTACGGGAACAAGGCACGCAGGGAGCCGGGTGTTTGCCTTGGGTGTGTGTCTCTCGGCTTGGCAACATCCTGAGACTCAAGGGACTCGCCTCGCCTTACCCACATACTTACCCCTGACCCACCCTCACCCGGTCAACAGGATCTCATGGTTTGCCCTCGTTATCTGACGTTTGTTCGCTAACGCGACTCCCTGACAGGTACACTTAGGCATTCATTTTGACTCAAGGTTATTGCTAAGGGTTAGGGTATCTTCATAGAGGTGTGCTTTTTTTGCCAGGAGCTTTATTTTCCTTTTTTATGGGTTGTATATTCAAATGTGTTCACAAATTTTTCTCCCCTTTTTAAGTAATGATCTTAAATGTGTGATTAAGGCCTAGTTTTGTTTACAGTTGAAGATCAAAACACGTTGCACATCTCCCAAACGTTCCGATTCTCATCACAATTCTTATTTAAACAAAGAAACAATTTCTTCTGAATTTGAATGCAGAGACACATAAATACTATCCTAAAGCGATATGTGTTTTTGAACATTACATATAATGCTTCGACAGAATATTAAATATATAAATGCACCATTTTGTGAGACACATAAGCACAGTGATGGTAAGGCTGTATGTAAAAATGGGTAAACATCCCCTTTATGTTAAGCTTTTAATAAGGTTAAAGGTTTGGGTAGGGTTAAAACAAAACAACTGGCTAGCAGTGGAATGCAACCCACAATGCTTGGAGCGGGATCTTGCTGTTCATGCCCATTTGCCATCCCTTGTCCACTGCATGCCAACAGCTTTCTTGATTAAAGGACTCACTGTGGCACCTAGTGTCCGGCACTGAAGGACTGCATCATATACATACATTAAGTCTAGTCTTGGACTAAAAACATTTAATGGAGATTTGCATTAGATTTTTTATGTCCAGGATTAAGGCTTAATCTATGTCCACTAATTCAGAAGGTATATTCAGACCTCCTCAGGACCTGGAAGAACGTCATATTTTGCCTTGGATCTGTTGCCATCTCATTGACCTCATACCTTACCTGTAAGCTTTCCATACTCACCCAAGGCAAACTGAATGAATGACTTCCCTATTCTAATTATTTATATGGACATTTTAATAGTCCATTCACCATCAGTGTCCGTCGTTTGTTATTAATATTTGACAAGCCAACTGAAATTAGGCAGTTTAGGACCTTGCTGTGGGGTGTTATGTTAATCTGTCTGTTCGAATAGGACCATTTCTTATTGTGTTTTAAATGATTGTCATCCAAGGTACCCATTACTTTCCACTCTTATTTCAAACAAAACTTTAGAAGTGTTTTTGTCAATGTTACAACAAAAAGGCCATTTGTAGGCTGAAAGTTCATGTTCTTAACATTTGTTCAATATACATTTTTAGTGCCATTTAAATACTGTGCCAAAACTGACAGGGCCCATCCCTCAAACGACTTTGACAGGACGATATTCTGAGGCATAATCAATAAATGAAAAATGAAAATATGTCATTTTAATATTTAGGACCATTGTATCAATGTATAAATTAAATATTATAAAGGATGTTATGTAAGGATTGGCACTGCCTCACTTTTGAAATGCAGCTTTTTATTAAAGAGCTGAAGAAGTGTCAGGAAGTGGAGAAAAAGCAATGGTCTGATTCAGATTTGAATACCGGTACATGTCAAATCTGGCAAATTGAAGTCAGCGGCATACAAAGCTGTACCATTAAAGGCAACATTTTGGGGGATTTCAAAACACACCATTATTTCACTTTGTTCCAATGAGGTCTAATGTCCTTGTTCTCAATGCAGATATGCAACGTATGCAGTAGGAATACCGTTGGTTGAAGCATTGACATCAATGATTACACCTCATTATGTTCTCATTACATTTCTATGGAGCTTTCACAATGATGTAGGTGTTCTTACCTGCTACCAGGCACCGATTGACACACTTCAGCACACACCCAACACACACACTCACCACAACCCACCACACCACAGCATACACCCTGACCTAACACAATGAGGTAGATAGCCCACATATATCATTCTCTATTTTCTACTGTTCTTTACTTTTACAATCGTATTATTGTGGAACGGCCAGAGATTTCTTTTAATGCTCCAGCCACCAGCCCTAAACATGTTTTAATAATAAATCCCACTTCCTACCAAAGCTCCACAAGCCGAATAGCAAAAGCCCCAAACCAGTTCTCGTCCCGGCCCAAGCATCACACAGGTACTGCTTGAGCCCAAGCCAAGAAGCCGGTTAGTTTGCGGGCTTGGCCTGTTGGTGCGTCATTCCCCACCCCTCAGCAGAGCACAGGTGGATGTTTGGGGAACGCTGCCAAAATACTTTTGGTTTAAGAGGGAGGGAGGGGTGTTGGTTGTTGGGTGGGTGTGCACTTTTGTTATGTTCTTTTTCTATGCAACAGTTTGGTGGTTCGGTTGATTTTCCTCTACCTCCCGAATCAGTGACACACCTTCTGTGCAAACTTGAAGCTCTCTTCGATCTTCTCTTTTCTACCCCCCCCCTCTCTGTCTCTCTCACTTTCACATGCCTGCCACAGAGGACAGGACTCTGCTTCCTGACAGTCAGGGACCGAGAGCAGAGTGAGAAGAAGAAACTGAAATTCAAAACGTGTGTTAAAAGGTCAGTAACATCTTTTTCTCTTTCAGTTGTCTTTTTTTTTGCTCCCACTTGAGTCCTAGGTTTTTGTTCCTCCCCTATCGATTGTTCTTACAGATTCATTAGTAAAACTAAATATGTCATATGTGTAGGTAATATACGCTTTAGATTATTGGGTTGGCAGTGCGTGCATCAAACGCCCGCTTGACTGATTTACTGTACTATGTGACTACCAAGTCAGCGTTCACATTTAAGGCAACAAGCTTTCAACTGTATCCTCAGTGGCATTCTTTATTGACTGGTTTGGAGAGTCTTGAATAACAGTGTCTCTTTTTACCACTAGAAATTCAGCTTTTTTGAGGATGATGAATGTTGTCAAATGATGATGAGTTGTTGAATCGATTGGAACACAACAACTCTGGCACTAGGCATGCTGTTTATTTACAGTGTGCAACAGTGCCGTAATTAGACAATGAAATCATGCACAGGAATTTGTGGTAATTTGATGATTGGGCATGACAATGACATTTCCTTTTTGTCTTTGCACTTCCTCTGGTGCATCAGCAATTTAATTCATAAAACTTCTTACATCAATATAGAGAAACCAATATGAAGGAAGAAGGAACGTAAAATATATGCCTGGAATTACATTCATAATATGAAGTATAGAGATTCTACATAAAAGTTAACCATCTTTATATAAACTACCTATACATTATTCAAGGATGTTATTTCGCAGACACAGTGAGAATCTAACTGGCTCTGAAAGGCACAGACCAGAGATAGTATATCAGTATATGATTTTATCATGTATGGATCATAGGAGACCATTCACATTCTATGCAGATTATCGATGGTCCACACTCTGAGACGTGTGTCAAATAATGACTCAATTATTAATACAGAATTAGCAGGAACAGTTTTTAGAGCTTGAGGTTACACTAGCTGTCCCTGCCCATAGTGAAAGTGTATGTGTGCGCATGTGTGTAGGAGAGGGGTTATATCGGGATAGCCAACCTGTACAACCAGACCACACCTCTGTATATTGAGCATAACTACCAGGGCTTTCTTTCCAGTCATTCTGACTACACCATTTATCTCAGTCGATCTTGACCCAAGAGGTTCTTTTGTCACGGCATGCTGGATAGTTTTACATTGGTGTAAAAGTTCACAAACATTTCTGGAGTGGCCAGCCTTTATATTTACACAGCTCGTGTGGTGTGTGGGAATGCAGAAGGCAGGCGGTACAGTACAATGCTGGTGCACATCTACAAATGACTGATAATGCAGACATAACTCATTGATACTGTCAAACCTCTTACTCTTTCGTGGCAGCCTGTCAATAAAAATCATATGTGTCTTACTATTGGATAGTCTCTTTGTGTTCAGTAATAAGGACACTGTAATTGGCACATACGAGTTACATGGTCCACTGTTTGACTGGAGTGTGTTCAATTGTGAATTATTACGTAGGACATGTTGACTGAATGAAACAGAAGTGCTGGAATGAATGCACACAGAGAAGGATAGCTTCTCTCAGGAGGTTTATTTGGAAGGTACAACAATATATCAAGGGACATGCTGGCACGAAGTCAAAGGGCAGGCAGAAGGTCAGTAACTGGGTATCAAGGTAGACAAGAGGCAGAAGTACAGACGAGGATAATCCAGAGAGGTGGTCTGACAGGCAGGGATGTGTCAGGACACCGAGAGAGACTTTCAGGCAGAAGTACAGACAGGGATATTTGTGAGAAGTTCCCCCGAAGAAAGAAGGAGCGAAGCACGAGTCATCTACGCAGTGGTATAAGTAAAAATATAAAGCAAAAACAAACACATATATATACACTATATGGACAAAAGTATTGGGCCACACCTCTAAGTAATTGAGTCCCATTGCCAAAGGTTTATAAAATCAAGCACCTAGCCTGCCTTTACAAACATTTGCTGTCTGTGCCACAGTGCACAAAACAAGATCCATAAAGGCATGGTTGGATGAATTTGGGGTAAAAGAACTTGACTGGCCCGCACAGAGCCCTGACCTCAACCCTATCAAACACCTTTGAGATGAACTGAAATGAAGATGGCGAGCCAGGCCTTCTCATCTGACCAACAATTTCAACAAACAAACTTCAAAATCTTGTAGAAAGCTTTCCCAGAAGAGTAGAAGCTGTTATAGCTGCAATAGGGGACCAACTCGATAGTAATGCCTGTGGATTTAGAATGAGATGTCATACAAGCTCCTGTAGGTAATGTGTAATGTCCCAATACCTTTGTCCATATAGTGTACACAATGTGCATAGAACATCATAGAACGTCATAGAATGTCATCAGGGCATTAAAATGTGCATGGGATCCATACGATTATAGATACATATTGCTGATTGCACGAATGGTTAGATGGTATGCGCTCCAGGTACAGTACCGAGCTCCATCTCTCATGGAAACATAGGGGGTTGGTAACCAAGGACACACTGACAAGGAGTGAGATGGAGAGAAGACAACCCAGGTACCAACTCCATTTGTGCAGCTGGCAGGCTCATTGCTGGCGGAGGTATTTCCCGATTTCCTGGTTCAGGCATTCTGTCTGACAGTTGATTTGGGAGTGGTACCCCGAGGACAGGCTAATGGCGACCCCCAGACGATCACAGAAGGCACGCCAAACCATAGAGATGAACAAAGAAAAAGTATTTGGTCAATAACAAAAGTTTATTTTAATACTTTGATGTATACCCTTTGTTGGCAATGACAGAGGTCAAACGTTTTCTGTAAGTCTTCACAAGGTTGTCACACACTGTTGCTGGTATTTTGGCCCATTTCTCCATGCAGATCTCCTCTAGAGCAGAGATGTTTTGGGGCTGTTGCTGGGCAACACAGACTTTCAACTCCCTCCAAAGATTTTCTATGGGGTTGAGATCTGGAGACTGGCTAGGCCACTCCAGGACCCTGAAATGCTTCTTACGAAGCCACTCCTTCGTTGCCCGGGCTGTGTGTTTGGGATCATTGTCATGCTGAAAGACCCAGCCACGTTTCATCTTCAATGCCCTAGCTGATGGAAGGAGGTTTTCACACAAAATCTCACGATACATGGCCCCATTCATTCTGTCCTTTACACGGATCAGTTGTCCTGGTCCCTTTGCAGAAAAACTGCCCCAAAGCATGATGTTTCCACCCCTATGCTTCACAGTAGGTATGGTGTTTTTTGGATGCAACTCAGCATTCTTTGTCTTCCAAACACGACAATTTGAGTTTTTACCAAAAAGTTCTATTTGGGTTTCATCTGACCATTCTGACATTCTCCCAATCTTCTTCTGGATCATCCAAATGCTCTCTAGCGAACTTCAGACGGGCCTGGACATGTACTGGCTTCAGCAGGGGGACACGTCTGGCACTGCAGGATTTGAGTCCCTGAGTGTGTTACTGATGGTAGGCTTTGTTACTATGGTCCCAGCTCTCTGCAGGTCATTCACTAGGTCCCCCGTGTGGTTCTGGGATTTTTGCTTACCGTTCTTGTGATCATTTTGACCCCATGGGGTGAGATCTTGCGTGGAGCCCCAGATCGAGGGAGATTATCAGTGGTTTTGTATGTCTTCCATTTCCTAATAATTGCTCCCACAGTTGATTTCTTCACACCAAGCCGCTTACCTATTGCAGATTCAGTCTTCCCAGCCTGGTGCAGGTCTACAATTTTGTTTCTGGTGTCCTTTGACAGCTCTTTGGCCATAGTGGAGTTTGGAGTGTGACTCTTTGAGGTTGTGGACAGGTATCTTTTATACTGATAACAAGTTCAAACAGGTGCCATTAATACAGGTAACAAGTGGAGGACAGAGGAGCCTCTTAAAGGAGAAGTTACAGGTCTGTGAGAGCCAGAAATCTTGCTTGTTTGTAGGTGACCAAGTACTTATTTTCCACCATAAATTGCAAATAAATTCATTAAAAATCCTACAATGTGATTTTCTGGATTTCTTTTCTCATTTTGTCTGTCATAGTTGAAGTGTACCTGTGATGAAAATTACAGGCCTCTCTCATCTTTTGCAGTGGGAGAACTTGCACAATTGGTGGCTGACTAAATGCTTTTTTGCTCCACTGTTTCTCCACTTTGGATGCTGACCTGGTTATAGGCACTGCGCAGATCAAACTTGGTGTAAATGGAGGCTTTGACCTAATTGTTCGAAAGTGGCTGGGATTAGAGGAAGGGGAAAGATGTTGTTAATAGTGATGTCATTGAGTGACTGGTAATCAACGCAGGGACTTAGAACGCCATCTTTTATTACCACATAGAAGAAGCTAGACATCGCTGGCAATGTGGATGGGGGAATTGCTCAGATGTCCAGGCATGGACTCTACAAGACCCCTGAAGGTGTCCTGTGGTATCTGACACCACGTAATTAGATGCAGATCTTCCACAGCATGGAGCCACCATGGATTGGACTTCTTGGTCCAGCGCTTGTCAGAGACTGGACTCATTGGACCAGGCAACCTTCTTTCACTGCTCCAAAGTCCAGCTCTTACGCTCGAATGTCAAAGGAGGCTCAGTGGTCCGAGGAGATTTGTCTCTTCTCAGACCACTGGTGGTAGGTACCCACCACTGCTGACTGAAGCACCCCACAATCATTGCCAATTCTGGACAGAACTATTTGGCCCTTGTCAAAGTCACTCAGGACATTACTCCAACCCAGTTCTCCTGCATCCAACACATTGACTGTTGATTGTTTGCGTACCATCTAATCAACCCAGACCTTGACATGTGCCCTTATTAGGAAATGATTCACTTCAATTGTGAGTGATCATAATGTTTTGGCTCATCGGTGTTAGAAGACCAGTTAAATACAATTAGTATTATGGAAGCTTGATGTCCCATAAGGATAATGCATCATGGTATATGCAAATAGTCAAGCAATATGATATTAAATGATGACTACATAAATGTCCATATTTAATGTTAGAGATCTACAATGTTTATCGTAAAACATGTAGTTAACGCTGGTGGAATAAGCAGTCAGCAAATGATGAGTGGTGGAACAACAAGAGGTGTTGCAAAAGAGCTCCGGCTAATGGGTTTCAATACAAGTTAAGGTTTCTTATCCTTGAAGTTAGTGGCAACTCAGTTGCCAATGTTTTCTGGGGTTAGGAATCACTTCATTTTACAGTACAGGATAAAACGATGAAGTATGGGAAGGCAGGCAAGCCACTGTCCCATATCTGCAGTTGGTGAGTGTGTGATCGTGAGCGTGTGTGAGTGCTATCCTCCTACTCCTCCGCAGCGTGGACACAGGTTGTGTTGTGTGTGAGTAAGCAGCCATCACAGAGCAGAGCAGCTGACTAGAGGGTGGGAGGAGGCTTGAAGAGGGTTTCGTGGGTGAAAGGCCCGATCCCTGCCAAAAAGCAAGTTTGGGGGATTTGTGTACTTTGTGTTGCTCACAAATAAATGACTTCCTCCAACCGCCAGGCATGCACTTGCACACCCTGAGGACTCACTAACCTTTATTTCCCTCTCGTTCCTTCTCTTTCTTTCCCTCTATAGGTCCTTCAATTCACAATCTCATACACGCACAAAAACCACACACACAAACACAAGTTTGGTGCATCACAGCAGTAAAAAGTCTATATACCACATTTTCACATGCAACACATAGGTGGTAGATCAGGTGAGGTTTACACTAAGAATGTAAAGCACTTTGAATACCTCAGTTGGTAAATACAAGAAATTTCTTAGAAACGCTATTAGACACAAACACACAGACACTGTCCCTTCTCTTTCTAATGGACAACCGCTAACCCTTATTGTTTACAGTATGATAACAATAATCCTAATGGCTTGGATTGTGTTAGTGTTTAAAAAGCATTTTCTTTTGACCTAACTAGAATTTTAAAGTGTACTACGTGACATCCAACACTGACATTCTTCAACACTTTCTATTTTGTCTCAAACACCAAGCATTCTCTATCTGACTATCTGTAGTGATAGTCCTTGAGAAAAAGAAGGTAATGTAGGTGTTTCCTGTGTGGCCAAGCGAGCTCATCAAAAATAGTCCTTGTAACCACTGGCAACCCCTTGAGCAGAGCTTACTTTCCACCTTACCTCTCCAAACCTCCCTCCCTCCACTAAATGACACAAATACCTTCACAGGCACGATGTTCAGACATGAATTAAGAGGAACCAGAGTAAAGGAGGAAAACAGCAACCAGTGTAAAGGTGAAGATTAAGAACGTTGGTGTGTCTCTTTGTCTTCTCACGAGGACTGAACAGAAAAGAGAGGACACGATACGTTAGAACGCATCATTTCGTAATGTCTTTCAAAGATTTGGGTTGAAGAAGTGGGTCCGCCCACCTGTGCGATGCTGGGAGGGGATAGTAGTTTAAAGACATGCGTGTGTGGGCTGTAGCGTGCTGTACTTCAGAAGGCATTGATCCGCCCACCCAAACCCAGACTCATGGCAGCTCGTGTGGTTCATAAAAGCAATTCACTGTGCATTCCCATGCACAGACAGGACATCTTTGCAAATCTAAAGGTAGATATGGCGGTATCCATCAAAGTGTGGCACACGATGGCCGACCATTGTACAGTGAACTGATTGACCAACATCACTCTTTGTTATGTCTACGCTTGTTTTGGAGAGGTGTTGGGTTGGTGGGGGATCTCTGTGCATGTCGATTCATACTGTACATTTGTGTCTGTCAATCTTTCAGTGGAGGTGTGTGTGTGTCTGTCTCATCTGTCTGTGTGTACCGGTCTGTGTGTGTGTGTGTGCCTTGGTGTGACAGGCATCTGTCTCCCCTGCCCTGCAGCCTAGCTGCTTTTAATTAGGAGGTGCAAGAGAGCCTGAGGGCAGGCAGACTCCCCACTCCCTCAACTCCTCTCCTCCACCTCCCCACCTTTCCCTCCCTCAGCCAGGCCTCACTGTCGTTATCACCAGCAGCGCCAGGAGATCTCACCCAGACCCACACACACACGTACAGTTCCATACTACTGTGAGCACCTGTGAAATATTTAGCCAAAGTAGTGCCATCTCTCTCTGTCTGACTAAACTTGACTGCGTCCTTTGAATAAAGGCCGTCTTACAGCATGTCTCGCTACAGAGTTTTCTGCATCGGTACGAACAAGCCAGTGCCTCCCCTCTGGCCTGAAGCCTCCTGTCCAGATTAGGATGTTTAGAAACAGACAAAACAAGAGGAAGACAAAGCGGGAATAGATACAGTCTATCGGCAAAGAATAAAACGAGAAAAAAAACGCCAACGATACTGAATAGCGGGCTGCTCAGGGGTGAGCTTTCATAATGACCTTGCCGTGTGTGTGTGGGTGTGTGCGAGAGCGTGGGTGTGTCTCTATGCATGTCTGTCTCTGCCTCGGTGTCCTTGACAGAGGGTTTTGAAGGAGGTCTGGCTGGCTGCAGCGAGATGAGAGGGGGTCTATCTACATAATATCTGGCAGAGCTGAACTGTGGAGGTGCCTCCCCTGCCATGGCCCTGTCTGCTTTTCCCACAGCTACCCTGTCCTCCAGACAACAAGGGGCATAGCATAGTAGGCCGGGGAGTGAGGTCGTTAGCAGGTGGGTGGATGGGGCGGGGGCACAGTCCAATGGTCACCATCAGAGTTGGGTTACTATTCCCCACTGAAAGAAATAGCAAAGAGAAACTGAAATGCACACATTTGCAGGCCCTGGACGTTAACATCCAGCTGTTATCGAATGATTTCACCTTTCACCCATACAGGGCAAACAGAAAACATGGGGCCTCTGGGTGACCTCGGCAGTTTAAGGGGCTCGTCTTTCACAAGACGTTTCGACATGCTGTGCGATCACCGTCGCGTTTGCGCTGTATTCAACTTTCAGGCAGATCCGTGCCAGTTGGGTAAAAAGACAGGGAGCCGATCTGTCGCTGAGGGCTGAGTTCTCTTGCTGGGCTGCCATGCTGTGAACTCAGCGGGTAGCTGCAAACAGGTACTCCAGTGCCTAACACTTAGTCAGACCCAGTCTCTAGCCTCCTGCTCCTGTGCTGGGTGAGAACAGACTGCACGAAGAACCCTCAAAGATGAGTCCAAACGAGAGGAACCAGTAATTATTAACCCGTTACAGCAAGAGAAGTTGTTTGGTGCAAGAACTGTAGAGCAAGTTAAAATCTTTGCGGCGCTAGGATTGTATCTGTCGCTAAAAGATGGTCAATTGTAATTATTCCTCACAACTAAAGGGAGGATTAAACAGCAATAAAATAGTGTTTGGGTTTTTCATTACTGGTTCCTCATTTTGCAAGTGCTAGCCTTTTGCAAACTTTTGAACATGCGTTCTGCACATCGAAAGACACGGGGAGGAGTTTCTTGTTCAAGGATTTTTTAAATCTCTTATTGAAGCCATTGAACTATTTTGCAAGAATGTTTTGTTGAACAATATAACATTAAGGTACTTGCCCGTTTAATCCTAATATTGAAATCCGACACTTTTGAAAATGTTGTATAGTCTCTAAAATATATTTAAACAAACCTCAGATTGTTACAATAATAACTTGAGATGATATAAGCGTTTAAGTAACTTGAATGTGTGATCATGATGATTAAATCTATCTATCCATGTATGACAGTGACACACTGATAGTGTTTCTTTTACAACACCAGACAAAGTGTTTAGATAAACAGACATTGCTCCTTGGTCTGCTTGCATTTAGTGGCCTGGTGATGCATACTCCATCTTAGCATGCCTAAAAAAACAGGAAGGCTGTGGTCTCGCTAAATACTCTGGAGAGCAAGTCTATCTTATTACAGGAATGTGAGGAAATTGATGAGCATCCAAATATTAAACATAACACGTTAACCCTTAAGATAATACAATAAATTATTTTTAAACTTGCTAGAAATCATCTAGGTTATATTTGGCAATAATTATTTTGGGAAGTTTATTTGATCTTACCCTTGGCTTGTTTAACATAAATTGTGTTATTAATGCCAAATGTCAGAAATGACAGAATTAGTTTTTTTTAAGAAATGACCCAAGGCAACATTGTATTTTATGCTGTGCATTACATAAAAAGCAGCAGTATTGATGTCATGTAAGACATCTCCAGTAACCCAATGGGTCGGACTATCAGTAACAGAAGCTATCATGTGAAAGTGCTTCCCTGCATAGCACACTGCATACATCGGCTGACTCGACTCTGAAGTGGAGTTGGTCCAGTTTGGTCATCCGACGGGAGACCTCCTCTTGGAAGTGGTGTTGAATAAGAGGCCCTTTTTGCTCTGGTCAAAAAGTGAAATACTAATGAATGGTATTAGAGGGCAAATATGGGGATATTTCCCTGCCTAGGTGGCTTTCATTTAGATGGGACATTAAATAGCTGGTTACTGTCGTAACCCCTTCATTTTAACCTTGATGCCCTGTTTACATTTCTAATCTGGCTCCTTGAATAATTCGCTTGATGGCTACCAAATCTTCTCCAGTTTTCAATTGCCTCATTGATCCCATCACCTCCCCCTGCAACCAAAACATAGTACAATGGTTACTAAATGTATGCAAACAATAAAGTTGTTTGTTTGTAAGTAGCGTCAGCTAAAAGACATAGAAAACCTGCTTCCTTTGCTGCCTCACGTTATCATTGTCTAAAAGTTCATATGTGTGGCACACCCCTTTAAGCAAAAGGTTTTGAGTTTGGTTTTCTCAGTGCTTCCATCTCTCTTTCTAACTCTCTCACCCACCTATCAAAGTACTCCTGCCAGACAGATCATTTCCCTTTTTAAATTGAAGAGGAGGGCAACCACATCTTTTCTCTCTGTTTTTTCCCCTGTTCTATGTAAACACCCGGGTCTAAGGAGGTTGTCCTCAACCTCTACATAAAGAGCGAGCAGTAGAACACCCTCTCACTTCTCTGTGCTCTGACTCAAAAGAAACTGTCAGCTTTCCTCACTGATACTTTTAATCTCCTAAATGTAGTTTTAATCCGATATTGAAGTCATATACTTGATTAGATACATATAACAATGGGTATCTACTATCAATTGGTTTGCTTCTATTTTGGATTTAGTCATGTAATTACAAAAACAATTAAGAAAATAAAGCAGATCATCCACAAGAAAACAAAACCTGAAAAGCAAAGAATATGGGCACACACCTGTCCTAAAACATATGCAGTTTAAAAAGGAAAATGTTTTGGAGGAGAGGGCCTTTTAGGGGAATTTCATTATCTAAAATACCCTTTGAAAGGATTCTTTGGGGGAAAACAATATTTAATATTTACTCAAAGTACCTTTTGAAGGTTCTTTTGGGAGATCTTTGAGACGGGAGGTTCTTTTAGAAACCAGTAAAAGTAGATAATCTGAAATAATCTCTTACAATGATCCTTGGACCACCACTGTAGTGGTTGTGCCAACTTGAAACAATGAAACGGCCCCTAAAGGATTCAACAATAACCTTTAGACTGTAAACAGTTGATATCATACAATGGCGAACATGTGCTGTATGGATATTTGTTTAATTTTATTTTTAATTATAATATTTTTCAAGTGATTATGCAAAACATGTATTGGGACGGTGTTGGAAAAATTCATGGTAAAGATATAGCAGAATTTGACTTGACGAAAATCAACAGGAAACAGACAGGTTGTTAAAGAACTGAGTGGAGAGCTGTTCCAGACTATAAACTCAGATTTGAAAGACTCTCTCAAAACCCACACTGAGTAGACTTCCTGGTAAAACAGCTACAATACAATACAATTTCCTTTAGTGGGACAGTTCAGGATTTTGTCAGTGAGGCCCTTTATGTATCGTACTTCCCCAGTGTCAGATTAACTTGCAGATACTGTTTTTATGTCTCTGATAGCGGTTTTAAGATCATGTTAAGGTTTTGTCTAGTGTTTGCACACCATTGCGTATCCCTTCAAGGGTGTGTAAAGACTAAAGGAGATATTTGCCCAAATTGAAATCTAGGCCATTCAATAACTGAAACATTACAATGAATACAGAAATCTATTTTACGCTGCTGAACAGTTGAGATCATCTTTTTTTTTGTTGTTGTCCAAGATGGATTTATATGGGCAATTCTGGTGTGTTGCTGGCCTAAAATGAGCATTGCTGGTTTGAAACTGGTTTAGTTAGTAGATCAGCTGAAGCCATACATGAAAGTGGACAAATCCTACAACATGCTGCAAACAGATTTTTTCAGCAGGACACATCACAGTAAATGATTAAAACACCAACGTTCAGCACTTCAAACTAACCACTTAGGAAATTTGAGTAGCGGATATCAAAGATGAACAACACTTTCATTTTCTTCCCCTTCCCCTAAACAACCTCTGGCAGTTTCACTCCATCCTTCCTTGCTGAAATTCAAAAAGTGTATTTTGTCGGGCTCTAAATCAGAGGGTGTCTGAGCCATGAGCTTATTACATAGCGTGCTTACTTGTGTTGTGGAGGAGGGCCGGGGGTATTATTATCTTCCAACTACCCACCCTGCTATAAAACCTAGCGGCGCGACAGCCCCATATTGCAGAAATGCTGCTCTGCTCTCCTTACTTACAGCGAATCTGACAAGCCTGCCTTCCCCTCCCTGCTTGCCTGCTTCTCCCTCTCTTTCTCTCTCTCCAATCCGCTGTTGCGCTGCTCACCAGCCTGTTTTAGCCCGACAGAGGGACACGCATACTCATCTCTCCGGTCCGGTGTTCCGCGGTTCCACTCTACCAGCAATTCCTCGTCTTTGTATTGGTGCGTGGACCGTCGGATATTCCCTGTTTTTTTGTGAATGGGCGGCCGACGCGAGGTGATCGTGAATGGACTGACTGACATGCAACTGGGGATTCACTACTATGAAGCGGCAATGTGACAGGTCACCGGACAACACCGTAGACTTGGAATAATAAACCCAAAAGGCAAGGTAGGATTGTACGGAATTCTCCTGAGTTGGGCCATGCGTCAGCTTTTTTGTTGTTGTTGACAAGATGTGTATAAGTTTGTGTCATAGTGTGTCAGCTCAGTGGCCGCCGTAAAAAGTTGTGTACCTGTTCAGTCTGTGTTTGCGTAGCTCTGTATTTTAGCTTCTAGTAGTCATTTGTGTTGTATCGCTCCCAGGTGCAACACTCACAGACACAGGCTCGGTTTGTGGATACGGTAATTTGATGACTCATGTAATTATTTGTGTAGCACTATGAGACGCCGTCTCGAGGTGTCTCAAGGTGCCAAGACCATGTTAACCATAAAAATGTGAAGACAACTTGATCCTCGGCATTGCTGCAATTTATTTACTCTATCATTTAAAGTTACAGTGATTTTTTTGCTGAAGTTTATAAAATTATTGTACTGTATTTAGTTTGTAGTATAACAGAACATATGTTTTTTGTCTGCTAAATAAGAGATAAATAATTAACAAAATCAGATAACCATGTAACAGAATATTTGAGGTATAAACATTTTAATATAAAAGTATACAATTTAACAAACTACAATTTAACAGGCTACTAAACTTGCATTCCCTCATTCTCTAATGACTGGTTCTGAAGCAATTTAGGAAACTGAAGTTCACAATTTGTAACTAAATTCAGAGTAGGAGAGTAAAGGGGTTGGGGTGAAGGGGAATATATGAATATGGTTATAAAAACTATTGCTTCATGTGCTTTCAGAATATATGAATTAGACCAATTTCCCAACAGTGGCTTGTTATCTGGTACAAATACATGGGAGGCGCTGTATATCTTATATATATATATATATATATATTCTAACATATATGTTGACTGTGACCTCATCTGGGCTGTGGTTGAATTCCTCATGAGATAATTGTTGTTAATTTATCACGAATAACTAAATCGCACATCATGAGGAGAGATTGTTATCAAAATGAAACACTGTTCTCTAAACGACCAACTATAATCAATCAAAAGCATATGTGATCTAAGACAAATTCATTGAAAATAAAAAAATGCATATTCATAAGATATATAAAATTTTTTATACACATATTTGCATACATGTGTATATATATATATATTTATTTACACACATTCCTATATTCATATATAATTACAGTCAACAGTTTGGACACATTTGTACATGATCTGTTAATTACTTCATAATATGTAAAAAGTTATAAACCTTTTACAAAGACAATAATAAGTGTTACCAGGATGGAATCAATAATGGAATGTTCCAGCGAATGGTTGACCTCTGAGACCTAATAAACAACCCAAACAAAAGCTACTGACTGAGACGGATAATGGTGAGAACCTTCCGGCTCCCCTGCAGGCTCGTTGGATAGCGCACCAATGAACTAATCAAGGACTGGCCTTTATTTAGATAAACAATGATTGAGAATTATTTATTTAGATAAATTATCAATGCGTTTATAATTTACCATAAAATGTATAAGCTATTTTAATAATTATAATAAAAATGTTTAGCAAGTGCACTTGCATCCAATAAGCAAGCTGTGTCAAGCATCATGGCCTGTAATATATGTCCTAATATACAGTATGAAATACAATTGATATATTTCCCTTCATTGTTCTAACACAACCATTCACCATCACATGAGTAATCCTCCCCAATAGAAATTTACAAAGCAGATCATTTGAATATATCTATAATGTTGCACACTGAATGATGAGCAAATCCCCCAATTTAGCTTGTATTAACATGCAATGCCATTTTCTTTCTGGGTATGAGTTCCCTCAATTGATGAGACGGGCGGCCCAATCACTATGTAAGCCTTCATAGAGTCAAGCTGAGGGTGTTTAGACATCCGTCTAACTCTTACCAACAGGCTGTTAATTAATTGCCAATTGCTTAGTCAGTGTAGTAGATAAGTCAAAACAAGCGTAACCCCAGAGACAGTGGTGTGGTGTTCCCCCCATAACTAACTTAAGAGTAGACTGTTAAGTATCACTCTGAATGCCAATTTCAGTGAACAGTTTAGCTCAATATTTATCAATATTTCCCCAGACAGTGGAGCTCGGGGGCCCTTGGCGGCCCTTAGTGGTCCCAGAGTTACTAATCAGATGGTGGTGTTTGGGAGCTTGGGGATGGAGTCAGAGAGAGCTTACTGTTTGCCCTCTAGTTAGCCTTTGTCTGGCCCTTGGGAGGCCGTAATGATGACACTGCCTGCCACAGGACTGGAGGTGTGTGAGGACACTGTGTCACTGGTGGTGACACCAAAATCAGGTGGGCGAGCAGTGGAAAGCCAACATGAGGTCGGGGCAAAAGAGCTGTGAAGAGAGCGCCATCTTTATCCTTTCGGGCTAACGTTCTTCCAGTTCGCAGTTTCTCTCAAAGCGCCCAGATTACGGTTCGCCCTTCTTGCTCGTTATCAACGATGGGCGGTACGATGGTGTTTCAGAAAACGTGGCCAGTTTTAATAGTTGTCTTGTGGTCATTATCTGGGCCGGTTTTACGAAAGCGGAGTGGAACAGTCCTGATATGGTCTGTGTAGTAAAAGCACAGGATCAAAGCCGTCTTGCCATTGGCTGGGGAGAGACCGCCCTAGAAAATCGCACATAATGAAGGGGTTATCAGGCCCTTTGACAAAGGTTTACAAGTGAAGTCCCCACCCTTTAGAGGGAGGAAGGGGTGGGTTTAAGGGAGGCGTGATGAAACAGCTATCCATCCAGGACCTTGCGGTGGGAAAGCTGGCCCCCTCCCTTTTCTTCACCCATCTTCCTCCTCACCTCACCCCCCGCCCCTCTCTGTCCATGTGGCACATCCTCCTCAGATCCTCAAGAGTACATTGTAATTACTCTGCTGCTGTTAGCCATCGCGGGAGACAGAGAAAGACAGGGCGATGGAAAACGAGTGAAGGATAGAGAGGGAAAAAGAAAGGTAAAGACAGAGAGAGGAAGAAAGAGAGGGAGAGTTTAATACTTTTCTCACTCTGGTCAAAACAGGTGCACTATATAGGGAGCAGGGTATCATTTGGGGCACTTTTAAGCCAAATCGCCGCCTCCCTCCCAGTCCTCTCTGACCCCCCTCTCATCTCATCTGTTGTTCTAAGCTTTGCACCAATTGTTTAACTTGGCTCCCTTTTCCAGGGAGGGGCTCCAGGTTTTTCACAGAGCTGGTGTTTGTGCAACCTGTTGGGGAACTTTTGGGGACATCTGATCTCTTTTTCTCTCCCTTACTTGCTCCATTTCACTCTCCTTGTCTCTCCCTGTCTCTCTCCCTGTCTCTCTCGTCTCTCTCTCTGTCTCTCTCTGTCTTTCTCTCTGTCTCTCGCAATCTTACACTCAAGATCCTTCTTCAGAATGTTCTCTGCGGAATGAACTTTGGTTGTTTATGTCAAAACGTCTGGTAAAGTAAAGGCCCTTAGGCCTTAACCCATGTGGACGGATACCATTCTTCTGTCTCCTGCCTTTCTACTGTCTCAGATCAGTCTGTTACTAACTATATTCAGTAACAGACTGCTACACCCGGCATGGGCTACCCCCACTCAGGGTGGAGACGTACTTTCATTTTAAAATAATACTGCTTACCAGTTTTGGGGGAGTTAGTTGCAAATTTATCTAGCTAAGTAAACATTAGTAAATCTCAGAAAAAAATATCTAAGAACACATAAATATTCAGAACATTGCTTTGCACCGCATCGACAGTGTTGGTGGTATTAGCACGCATAGCTTCCCAGATACGCCGGGACCACTTCACTATTCAGTATTGAAGAGAATGCAGAAAGAGTTGTGAAGGGAGCCCATTCCACATGTAGCTCAAAACTAGCTACTGATTGGCTTGATTATATGTTCCCTCACAGAACAACACGCAATCACAGAAGAAATAGAGATTAAAATGTAACGAGTGGAGATTTGTTTAAAAATAAGATAGAAATGCCTTGAAGATCGACCAGTTGATGGACTGTTTAGTGACCACTGTTGTAGAGCAATGTACCTCATACCAAAGTCAGCTGCTTTTAAGAATAACAGTTATACAGTTATGGAGATTAAAGATACTTATGGAGATTAAAGATACTAATCGTCTGTATTAGATAAAATCAGTGACAGTTCATGTGAATATATAAGATATTCTTGGAGTAGCCAAGGAGTAGCTTCGCTTAGTGTTAATGTGAAAACTATGAGACATGTTTGACATAGCACACATATTGACTAGGGTGCAACACCTCGTCCAAGGCAACACCTATATAGTAATCTAACTGGCTTTTTGTTGGACTTTTGTTCCAAGATGCCTGTCAATGTTATTTTTCTCATCTGTAACCTAGGCTTCTCGTCTATCTATAGGTACCTTCCACTGCATCAAGATACGCTATCTGTACGATAATCATAGCAACTGTTCCTTAGCAACAAGATTGAGAAGATTACACGTTTGATTGGTAACTGAGCACATTGTAACCTGGAAATTAGTTAGAGAGATGTTTTAAATAGTTCTAGAATGAGGAAAGTGTCCATGTGAGAAATGCATAGCTTATTTACCCTATTTTCATCCTATAATAAAGGCTACGGACCATTGGGACTCAGTTAACAATGTAGTTGTGGTAAGAAGTCTTCTGGAAGCATCTGTCCACATGCCTGCCGTAACCACTGAGGAGCGGACAGCAGAGTTTAAACTCTATTCATAGAAAAGCAAATAAATGGGTGATTTTTTTTTTTTGTCACTCCCTGGAAACGTCTCAGAGAAAGGACATGTTTTCACAAGATCATTCATCCCAATACAGGCGACAAAAACAGAATATGGCCAAATATTTTTTATTCAGTCATACGTAAACGACGCATTCTAAATTAAGTAAAACCTTCAACCAATGTGCTTTATTTCGTAGTAGGGATGGCAGTCAACCAGTCACTCTTAATGTATTCTAAAGACAGGCAGTTAATCTATCATCAACTGTGGTCTGTGCAGCTCTGCAGCTTTGCTATGTAAAGTGATTTGGTTTGTAGGATTGTTGAATTTACTTGCCTGGTGGTGGGCAATGTTTCTGAGCAGCAGGCTAGTATGTTTAGAATTTTCAAAATTATTTTTGACAGGTTTTTTTTACAAATGTTTTATTTACCGACATACAATCATTGGAATCATCTAACGGAGATTACCACACCCTATCGCAGTCAAGCAAATGTTCATATTTATGTTAAATTAAATTTGAATCAAAAAATTATGTTTTTTTGTTTATTCTGAATCATTGGTCTTGAACTGTATGTAGTTTTTTCTATGTGCACATACCTGCCTGGTGTAAAACTATACGGGTCCGGTTTCACAGAACAGATTAAGGGAACTAGATTGCTTAGTCCATAATAGACTTAATCTGTGTCTGATAAACCAGCCTTTAATGTTAAAATGTCTTTAGAAACACATGCCATTTAAAATAATTTGTTTCATTCCATGTGTTGTAGACAGGTAGGAGTCAGAAGGTGAGGATGGCCCACAGCGAGGATGACCTGATCGGGATCCCGTTCCCCAACCACAGCAGTGATGTCCTGTGCTGCCTCAATGAGCAGCGCCGCGCCGGTTTACTCTGCGACGTGGTCCTCATCGTCAAAGACCAGGAGTACCACACGCACCGCTCGGTTCTCGCCGCCTGCAGCCAGTACTTCAAGAAGCTGTTTACCGTTGCTACAGACGGAAGAGACCAGCACGGTGCGTACGAGATTGACTTTGTTGCGCCCGAATCCCTGACGGCCATCTTGGAGTTCGCCTACACGTCCACACTGACAGTCACAGCGTCCAATGTGAAGGAGATCCTGGAAGCTGCTCAGATGTTGGAGATCCCCTGCATCATCAACGTTTGCCTGGAGATCATGGGCTCCGGCGAAGGGACCAGAGGCGAAGAGGAGGAGGAAGACGAGGACGTGGACGAAGAGGACGAGGAGGACGAAATAGACGAGGAGGAGGAGGAGACTGAGGAGTCAAGGAAGGACGAGCAGGAGGACAGCGAGGAGAACACCAACGAGAAGTCGACGAGGTTGTCGGAGAGTCGTGACCTGATTGGGTTGGAGAGAGGAGCAACCCCCAGTCCACCTGGTACCTCGCGTTACCTGCAGCAAGACAGGAAGGGGCGGGACACCGAGGCTCAGTGTGAGAAACCACAGAGGGAGCATGAAAGCGTGGAGAGCCGAGCTCTCAAAGACTTTTCCATTGAGTCACTGCTACAGGAAGGCCTGTACCCAAAGATGCCGTCAGTTCTGGACAGGAGGAGCAACTTCTCCCCGCTGCTCCCTGGCTTCTACCATCCCATGTGGGCCGCAGAGTTCCCGGGTTTCCCCCAGCAAGTTCTGGACCCTAACAGCATTCCCGGCCACCACACCCCGACCTTCCACGCCTCCTCCTATCCCACTCAGCTGGACAACCGACCACTCGATCTGGCTGTGAAGAGGGAGGCCATCAAAGAGGAGCTGAAAGAGGAGGTCCCACCCAGCATGCTCCACGGTGATTTCCTGAAAGACTTTGTGACCTCCGGCCTATCGGGAATGGGCGTCGGCATGGGAGTGGTTGGGCCTGAGGGGTCCCACCTCCACCTGGGCCAGATTAAAGACGAGGCGGATATCCGGTCCTACCTGAACTTCCTGAGTGCGTCGAGCCACTTGGGTGCGCTGTTCCCTCCCTGGCAGCTGGAGGAGGAGAGGAAAATGAAGCCAAAGGCCTCCCAGCAGTGTCCAATCTGCAACAAAGTGATCCAGGGGGCTGGGAAACTACCCAGGCACATGAGGACCCACACTGGAGAGAAGCCTTACATGTGCACCATCTGTGAGGTGCGCTTTACTAGGTATGTCAAATTCCAGGTCATGATTCTGTTGGTTTTATCTGACAGTGTCAGCGCTTTCCTTCTCCTCTGGCTTCCCTTGGTGTGTCATGTAGCCTTTTCAGTCCTAATCTGGCACGTTTGATTCAATTTGTCAAAGGTTTTGATGATTAGTTGAAAATCAGTTGTACCAGTTTAAGGACTTGAACCAAATAAATCTAAACCAAAAATTTGAACCGCATGGGAAATCCTGTAATCTTGCAAAAGTGCTTTCCATTTCCAACTTTTTTTAAAGGAAGTAAACCCTCTGTATTTTAAACCCAGTAAACCCAGAGTAAAAACAGTGGGAGGTGACGGGAGACACTATTGAACCCTAGTCTCCGGGGGAGAGCCACATACATGCATGAAACCGCAGCCCCGCACCCAAAACAACTTTTAATAGACAATACTTGCAGACAGAAAACATGTAGAGCTCTTCAAAGTGCGATGTTATTAGACTAAGGAAACAGCCTGTTTTTGAGGTTCAGGCAACTGATTGTTATCCTCTCATCTGAATGTCACTCGAGAGTCGATACCTCAAAGGTAGAACCTGGAAACCCCCTTAAGAGGTTTCTCATTTCCTGCCTACGTTTTGACACGCTATTTTAACCTTTAACCTCCCAAAGTATGCCTACCTACAGTGCAGTAATCGATACAACACATCTTTCAGAGAAGAACCATAACGTGTTGTTTTTTTCTTCTTCTTTTTGCCATTTCCAGGCAAGACAAGCTAAAGATCCACATGCGGAAGCACACAGGCGAGCGGCCCTACATCTGTCTCCACTGCAACTCCAAGTTCGTCCACAACTACGACCTGAAGAACCACCTGCGTATCCACACGGGTGTGAGGCCGTACCAGTGTGAGCACTGCTACAAGAGCTTCACGCGCTCCGACCACCTGCACCGCCACATCAAGAGGCAGAGCTGCCGCGTCTCGCGCCCTCGGCGGGGCCGCAAGCCGGCCGCCTGGCGCTCCGCCAGCAGCTTCCTGCAGGGACACCCGGGCTCGGCTGGCCGCCGCGAAGATGGCAAGGCGCTGCCCGAGAGGCCGGGGGGCTGCCGGCTACTGCCCCCCTCCCACGGCGGGGTAAGGGGTCGTGGCCTGGGCCTCGGGGTGAGAGAGAGGCTGGCCTTGGACTTGGACAGTGACAGCAGAGAGAGCAGGGAGGGTCGAGAGCCTGGGCCCCGGTCAGACAGGAAGCACGTGGTGGATGAGATGGAGAGACAGAGGGGTGTGTTCACCTTTGCCCTGGCAAGGCCTGGAGAGGAAGTCCTCACCCACCCACCCTTTTACACCCCGACCCCTGACCCCTGGACCATGAGACTGGAGAACCACGCCCCGTCCGTACCTGAACCGGCCAACTGACCCTTTCAACAGATTGCTAACTGACACTTCATATAAGTTCACAGACCAATCGGGCAACGTTCTCCAGTAGATTTTCCACGTGCTGTTTTATGAGAAAAGGGAAACAGCTGAGGAGAGTTCAAGCAATGGTTGTTTCCTAAAATCCCGGTCTGCAAATAAAGAAACTGATATCATTAAAGTGTTTATATCAAAGTTCTTTATAAGCTACAAACAGATTTCATATGAACCAATATTTACAGAATAATTGCAGTGGTAATAAATGAGTATAAACCGTAGTAGAACATTCAGAACCTTGACAACCACAACAAGCTATTTACTTGACATAAAAAATCTTTATCAAAACATGTTTTTCACCCGTGTAAGGCCTTGTTCTCAGATTTTGTCTGCACTATTGTAAATATACACAAATGTTTTAAATAATCTTGCCCTAATTATATTGATCATTGCTGTATTATTTGTTTTTGTATAATTGATAACCCATCCAAAGATATGGAGTTTGACATTTCATAAACTTGAATAAGCCTTGTGTTACATAAGGAAGTTCTTTATGTGCTTTGTTTCTTCAAAAGACCAAGTTCTGTAAATACTTTCTGAGATTAATAGATTATTGCTTTAGCTTTGTCCTGCTGGTGATTTGATTGCTGCAAGTAAGAAATTTAAAGGGTTTTTACCCTATTTTCATATATGTTTATGATCCGATCTTTGTATAAAAATTGTTATACAGAATTATTTGAATTGAAATGAAATGGGAAGTTATTTTCTTGCTATTTATGCATATTTAAATGAGCCTTGGCTTTATTTTGCAAATATGTTGTTTTATAAAGACACTAAATGTTGTACTCTGGTTGTCTTGTTTTGTGTTTGTCTTATTTTAAGTCTTAAATAGATAAAATACATGCTTATATAAATAATTATATGGTTTAGATGCCATTTTAGAGAAGATACAATATGTAAACTTAAAACATTATTATTTAATGAAGTAATGATTGGATTCAAACATCAATATTAAAATCACTTTCTTGATTAAAGCATACACTTCATCTCAACTTTTCTATCAAAAGTTTGTATATTTACCATGAAACAACTATAATTGGATAAGTTGACTTTGTAAAGATTTTACAAACTTTTCCTTTTGACATGTAAATAATGTAATTCAATAGTTGGATAAAATTGTATTTTATTATGTCTTCGCACACTGTTTTTAACGATGTCAAACCTGTTCTTCAAATGGCCACATGTCTTTTAAACCAAATTGGCTATATATGTAAACATACTGTTCATTACAAACTTTAGAAAATGTGTTTTACCACACACAGATCTTTATTTAATTTCTCTCTATTTGAAGGTGCAAAAAAACATTCATCATCAACATTCATTCATCAGCCAAAAAACATTCATCAGCCTGTAGTTCTCTGTAATTGAGCAGAGAGGATTTTTTATTAAATCTTTTCCTCAAATCCTCCTCTTGCTTTCTCCCCTAAATGCATTGGAGAAGAAGTGTCTGGCAAGCAATGGCCACCTCCATGTCAAAGTGAATTTCAGTTTTATTAATTGGCTGATTCCTTCCCAATGGTCCAGTAGGGATCACTTGGAATCAAGAAGTCCCAACTTATTAACAACATTTTAACGGTAGATGCCCTCTACAGCAATGCTTATGCTAGAATACTTGTCCCAGATAAGTCCTCTAAAAGTCTTTATCAGTAAGCTCATTCTGCCAAAAAAATAGAAAAGAAGAATCACAAAAAGTCAGCATTGAACAAAAGCTCAAATTGATCAATAACATTTGGTCGAAGTTTGGATAAAGAAAGGGTTCATAAACCAAACCAGATGCAACAATACGATTTACTCTTTACTCAACTTTTTTAACTATCCAAGTATATACTCAGACTGCCCTCTACTGGCTAGTTGTCCATACTACAATTTCAACGTTCATACCTATGTGATGCAATTTGGACCCCTTAGAGGGTGCTATAGCATCACTTCTGAATGAACATAGTATATGCTGACTGGCTGCAAGTTGGGCGGTATGAGACCATATACCACGGGTATTACAAAAAGGTAAATAATTGTAATTTATAAAGTACTTTAATTGTATAAATTTACTTCTGGTATTTGTGGATTATGACCAATATAGCACAGAATGGCCATATATTATATAATGCTTTAGGTATAGCACCATAAACACTTTTAGTTAAGCCCTTAAAAAAGGATGCTATATCAATAAATATGAAATAAACCATTTGAATTTAACATTGAACTTCAGATCGTGTTTTTACACTTTTGACATTTGCCTATAACATAAAAGTAACTATTTGAATACTAGTTTGTGCTTTTTGGCAAATAAAACAAATAATAATGACACGCATGTCAACCAATAGGTATGACCGCCTGATCCTGAGTGCACAGAAACCACATGCATTCATGCTCTGTGGCTGATGTTGCTTTAGACCGGAAATGTCAGGTATGTGTAAGCCAGACACAGTTTCTCAGAAAAGTGGCGATAGGTGTGAAGCTTTATGCCAAAAACAGATTTGAAGTCATGAACAAAGCCCAAAATAACATAGTGGAATATGAATGTGGCGTGTCTACACTACACTGACTGTATCTGTAAAGGGCCTGCATACTGAACACACAGACCCTTGAAATGTGAGAAAACAACACAGCTGGTCACTCTCATGATACAAGCTTCTCCGCAGCCCAAGGTCTGCCCTCATTTCCCACGATGGAAATGAAGTAAACTCGCGATCATTACGCCGACACGACGAGCTAGGCCTCATCCACATTCAGAGCATTTAAAACTAATCCATATCGGCATTGTCCAGGGTTAACCAGCCCAGGCAGTAAGCTTTACACAAGTATGCCATCTACGCACAGCTTCTCCTTTGATAAAGTCTGTGTTCCAAATAGCCTTCCATATATACTACACTGCTACGTGAAACAAGTGCACACCATAGGGAAAAGGCTGCTATTCGGAAACATGACGCCATTGTCTGGTTAGAAGGAGGTCTTTGAAAAAGAAAAAAAAAGAATATTGTCGGAAACTCTGAAAGTGAAAGTCTGCATATGAGTATGCCTTGTAGACATATACACAAATTCACAAAATACTGCTAAGACTGAGTCGTTGGTTTTCTGTAAAAAGTAGCCTGCAATTTTTAGCCCCCAGAAACGTAAAGGTTAATGCCACATTTTGTCTTAGGCCAGAATGGCACCCTATGCTCTATATAGTGCATTTGTTTTTGAGTGTGAAACAAATAGGGCAGGTTGCCATTTTGAATGCATTTTCACAATAAGGCAAAATTCCGACAAGTTCATGCTGTCCGTGTAATTCTTATTCAATCGGAGACAAAATCTGGACGTTTTAGGCATTGTTTTCTCAAAACTGGCAATTCTGTAGCAGCACACTTTTCTGTTATGTTTACTAAGTCTTTTCTTTTTGTAGCAGTTATTGTGACTCTTGTTTTGGAGATTGCACAATGAGGTCAAGCAGGTTTGTAAAACAAACACAACTATATGAAATATGAGCAAAAATTTGTTAACTACAGTAGTATCCCACAATAAATGCAGTAAAAAGGTCACAATAGAACGCTGAAGGCCATTCCCCCCCATGGAGGAAAATAGTATACTTGAAGGATTAAGCGGTCATTGGCAAACAGTGAAGAACTGCTATATAAAAAGTAAATATCTATAATAGTATTGAAGAAAAAAAACTAGAACTACCCGAAATGATTAAATAAATGATAGAAGAATAAAGAAAAGAGTAATCATGCTGGAAAACTCATATTTTAATAGTTAAGAGTTTTTGCTCTCTGAAAAAGATGTCCTTGATTCATTGTTGGTTAAAGACACAAAAAAACCCTGGGGCTGATCCAGGCTCATGGTTAATGCTTCTCCAATTATTTCAAGAGCTGTGACATATATATTAAATTTAACATACAGTGCATCCGGAAAGTAAGCGCTTCACTTTTTTCACATTTCTACACACAATACCCCACAATGACAAAGTGAAAAAGTTTTGGGACATTGCATAATGACATTGCATAAGTTTTCGACCATAGTCATCCCTTGCAAAAACAATGGAAGCATAGGTAAATAAATAGTAACGTTCCTTTTCATATAAAAATATGCTTTTAACAGACAACTATACTGCTTGTAAATTATAATGTCAAAACCTTAGATGAGAAAAGAAGCAGTTTGTTGACCCGTGAAAGGCATTCAATACAGTAGATCACTCATTCTTATTGAAAACGCTGGCCTCTGGTTTTAAAATGTGTCTGCATTCTCTTACTCTCTCTGCATTCTAAAAGCACCAAAGTGAACGTAAAATACATATAACAGGAAACAAGTGATGTTTTCTACCATGATGTTCAGGAATGGATAAATAACCATTTGAATGGCAATGCTTATTATGTCAATAAACATTGACTCATCTCTGTATACAGGGTTTGACAAAGATCGATCTGAATTTATTTAAAAAATAATTATACAAGGGAGCGTGAAACCTTCCATCCACCGGCCTATATGACCTATCCTTTCACCAAAAAACTGACTTAGTTGATTAAGTAGACAATGTTTGATAGCAACAGCTTTTCTCCGTCTAACAAGTCATGCGATAAATCTCAAATATTCACATATTCCTGTGATCACCCAGATTATGTTTAGTTTTAAAGTAACCAACAATTTAATGTTTAACTACATCTTGCTAATCACTCATATTTGTATCCTAATTTTGTTACTTGGTGTGTGGTAATGTAGGGCCTACTTTGCATAATTACACTGAAATGTTTACTATTATGATTTTGTGCACAACCAACAAAACGTAACATAGACTGAAAATAGCAAGATAACATTAACTGTGAGTGCTGCTACTCATATTGTTAGCTAGAACATTACATAAAGTAGCAAAGGATTAAGCCAAGGCTACTAAAACAAACACCAGCACATAAAATAAAAAATTGCAATATATGGTAAAAATTGAGCTGGCAACCGTATATCACCCTTCATTCGGATATAGATCAATTGTATATTCTGATCTCAACACTTCTGGGCAAATTAGTAGGCACCAATCAGAAGCAGCTTTCTTATTAGGTAATTATGTAGAATTATCACAAAGTATTTTACAGTTTTTTAAACACAAGTATTTTGATACAAACTATGTATCAATATATGGCACACATTCAGCAACCCTGTCAAATACAAACTTCAAAGTCCTATTTCGTATTTCAAATACATATTGTAGATACATTGATCATCAATACTGTCCATTCCTCTCTGTATACTTTTATCACATGACTGGTACTCATTTTCCCACTGCTCTCAGGTCGCTTTTTTTTCTGAGGCTGCCTCAGAAAAGCTCTCTGTGTTACAGAGAGCTGAGTGTGTGGTCAAATACATCTGTTTTATTTGTTGTCCTTTACTATACTTAAACAAAGTAAAACAACAAAACAAGAGACAAAACCATAAACCGAGGCACCACAAATCAGGCCTACACCAACAAACAACCACACAAGCCAACAAAACAGAGTAACATAAATATGCTCCCCAATTAGGGACAATTGGGGAGAACAACCCAGATAGACTGACTGTGAGCCCCAGGCACATAGAGAATGCCATACGCCCCCAGTCAGGACCTGACACTGACACAATACCTCTTGCAGAAGATGACATTCACAGTAAATAAAAGCTGATAAATTAAACTGCTTGTCTACATTTTAATAAAATAAACACCAATAACGTTATTTATCATAAGCAAGTACAGTTATACAGTATACTACACGAATATGAAAACAAATGTACAACTACTGTTTACATTAATTACACATGCAGCGCAACATAAGATACTGTCCTCAGACTTCCTGTGGGCTTTATGACAAATCAAACAAAAAAAGACAGTAACGTTAGTTGAATACGCACATGAGGACCACTATTGGACGCTGGGTGAATGTGTGGCTAATTAACTTTCCAGGCAACTTCGCTATAGATAACGCTAATGAGGGTTCATTGATTAGCACTAGCAAATCGGCCAGTTTTAACCAAAAATCTTTGTTTCCATTCCATGCAATTAGAGACACATTTTAACAAAATATTATTTACTTCCACAATTACAGTTCCAGCGCCAAATTATGTGTTGATGTTAAAATCAATCAACACAATTGACTATCACAATAGACATTTTACATTCAAGTTTAATACATTTAAAAGTAGTGTAATGAGATAGGGTTTGATTTTGATCGTACCTGCTTACGGCTTCGGCTGGGGTACTACAACGCTACTTGAATGAACCACAGGTTGTTTTCTTATGAGTTTTGTAATGATTATGTTTATCTGCTAATTATTATTTTGGACGGCGGTGCATGGCTGCCTGTCGTACCATAGCACATTTACATTTTATTTACAATAAATATTAATATACTGGGGGTGACTGTCACGTCTCCTCCTGGGGATTCTCACGGGGTGGTCACAGGGGGCACCAGGCAGGTGTATTGGGCAGTCTCTTTGCTCTACCACTGTGGAGAGTCCGGTTAGTGTCTCAGCTGTGCACTCAGCCGAGTATCAGCATCTTGCACACATCTTTTCGAAGGCGCAGGCCAGTAAATTACCCCCACATAGACCGGGGGATTGTGCGATAGAGTTACGGCAGGGTTGCGCACTCCCCAAGGGTCGGATATACCCGCTCTCTCAGCTGGAGACAGAGGCAATGACCTCCTATGACCTCAGGGTGAGACAGATTTTTCTCTGACCAGCGGGCTACAGTGTGTAAGTACCCGCCGCAAGACTGCACAAAGACTAGAGATTTCAAAAGATTTCAGGCGTCTTTTTAAGCACAGACGAGTCACACTCCTAGCTCCGCCCACCGTCCCTTGCAAGACAACATAAAACAAGGAATCCACCAAAAACGAGAGGCCGTCACACCTCCCCCCTTAAAACGGGGACTCAAAGGACCCGCAACCACCACCCATACCCCTAGGGGACAGGCGCACGAGACAGGGCATCCGCCACCACATTCTCAACTTATATGGCGCACATCAAGATGGAAAGCCTGCAAAAACAAACACCAACGCATTATCCGCTGATTCGAACAAAGCATAGAACGGAGGAACCTGAGGGGATTATGATCCGTGTACACCACAACAGGAAGCACCCCTGACCCTAAATACACCTCAAAATGCTAAAGCGCCCAAATAAGTGCTAGAGCCTCCTTTTCCATCACTGAATAGTTCAGCTGACAACTACTGAATTTCTTAGAAAAGAAACTAACAGGCCTCACAACACCCGTACGATCAGCCTGAAGAAGGACTGCACCAGCCCCCACATGACTAGCATCCACCTGCAACACAAACGGCACACCTCCACAAGGAGCAGCCAAAACTGGAGCCGAGGTGAGAAGGAACTTGACACTATCAAAAGACTGTTGACAAGCAGATGACCACACAAACTTAGCCTTGGCTTTCAGTAAATTGGTCAATGGCGCAACAACTGAAGAGACTGTTTCCTTCTTGAGTTCAGGAACAGGAAAACAGTCAACGGCAGTAACCTTTGCACACACAGGACGCACTTGCCCCTGACCAACCACCTTACCCAGATAAGTAACTGTCGCCTTTGCAAACTCACACTTCGCCAGATTAATGGTAAGAGACGCCCCAACGAGGCGATCAAAGAACAATCAGACACGGGAAAGATGCTCATCCCAGGTGTCACTACAAACGACCACATCTAAATAAACAGCGCTACCCTTCATACGGCCACCCGTGGTCTGAGTATGGCTGATCCCATGGCGGGGGAACCCCTGGGCCCGGCGGAGCGGCCACTACTAATTGTTAAACTGGATCGGACTTTCTCTTTTTGGTGGCCTCCTGTCTAGCCTTCCCCAGTTGCAATCTTAAAAGCTGGGCCTGTAGAGTCTTTAACTCTGTGTCTTTTTCTGTTTTCTCATCTATGGCCCGCTGCAGATGATGTACCACGTGACGCTCCCACAAAGTTGAATCAGCCCCGGGTAGATCAGGGTTAACCATAACCGTTTCCCTGACTTCATTAGGGACCCTCCTAAACCACTCTCTCTGGGATCCATCTTTACCTGGGTGGCACCCGGTGTGCCGGGTCCACTTTTCCTTAGCTCTGGCTAGACAGTCCCGCGGGGCCTCCCCTTCTTCCCAATCTATTTTTGGTGCGGCAGCTTGATTAGGCACGGGAAACTGATCTCTCATGGCGGCCAACTTCGTCCTCCCATTCATCGTCTCCCTCCTCTAGCTCCCCTTCTACTCTCACGTTCTCTTCATCCGAGCCGACTAGCACCCCCTTCAGACTGCCCGTAACGCAAACTCTGTTAGCTCCACGTACTCTTTTCTTTACCGTGGGGATAGGCACAGGGCCGAGGGGTTTCATACGGGAGCGTGTAACGCGAGGGTGAAATGGCCCTGTCTCGGCCAAAACTTTTACAGGACCTTTAACCGTCGGCCCTCCCGCTCCCTCCCGATAGCTGTCTGCCTCAGTCTTAAAGACCCCTACCTCTACGTGGAGCACGGGATACATGCGTTCAGGAGCCTGATATGGTGGTGGGGTACTAGGCAGGCATGGCTGCTCGTCCTCTCCAGGTTCCAGGAAGGCCTTTACCGTCCCTTCCTTTCCCTTACACTGTAATGCTCGGTCGCGTTTGAGTTAGTCCTTGGCCTCGCGACTATCCCCCCCTAATTGAACCCATGATCTCTGGTTTTGCTCCATTATATCATGTTCCTTTCTCAATTTCTTACACGCAAAAAACGAACTTGTCCAACTCTCTTTATCTATTTTTTCCATCTTTTTACCCCATAGGGTGGTCTGATTCCATAACAAATCTTCCATCGATCCCACTGACTTAGTCCCGTCTGGGTCATACTCTTCCACTACCTGTTTTAGCATTTCACGACTTGACTTTATTCGCTTGTCTCCTTTTTTACTTTTCTCTGCCTTTTTTGTTACCACGTTCATAATACATTCTATCTGATCTTTCCATGGTTTGCATTCCACCTTTTCCGCCATTTTATACACAATTCACAGCACAGTTACCACAAATACAATTACAACAATTAGACACACAGTTATTTCGGAGGCTGCCGCCAACCAGGACTTTAACCCACTTAGTATGGAGATTTCACCCTCCGGGCCTTTCACCTTATTGGTTTGGAGCTTTTTATTTCGCCTGGTTTTTCACTATTTAGTTCAGAGTTTTTTACTCTCCTGGTATTTCACCACAATAAATAGTTCGGAGGTCCTCAATTCTCCGGGCCTCTAACCCAGCGATCCCTACGGAGACGCCACTCCGCAGAGTCCTTACTTTCGTCAAAACAAGGTAGGATACGCCACTTCTAGGATTTATAGTTCGGAGTTCCTCAATTCTCTGGGCCTCTAACCCAGCGATCCCTACGGAGACGCCACTCCGAAGAGTCCTTATTTTCGTCAAAACAAGGTTGGATACGCCACTTCTAGGATTTAGTTTGGAATATCTAAAAATTCCGGTCCTTGAACCCAAATAGTTTGGAGGTTACTTCTCCGGGCCTTTAACCCAACTAGTTCATCCAGAGACGCCACTCCGTCCAGGCCTTTAGTTTGGAAACTTTAATATACACTCTTCGTACTTTTCACAAACGATTTAAAAAATTTATTTTCCTGGTCAAATACACAGATTCGTATGAAAACCGTCTCTGCTTATCTTGAAGTGGCCATGGCAAAAAATCGTTCTGAATTTCTGGAGGCTCTGGTTAGATCAATTGTTATGAACACTCACCGATCCCCGGACGAGCCCCCAATTTGTAGAACTCAAACTACTTCCCCCGAGTCCGAATCAGAGAATGTCCACACGGTCAACTGTTTCCAAAGTAAACGCCTTTATTACAGATATATCTGGAGATCGTTCCCCACAACACAGCCAAGATGATCTAACCTCTGTTCAAATTGGACACAGTTTTAATCAGTCCCCTCCCCACCCAATCATTGCATAGAAATTGCTGAGTGCGCTTCCTGGGTGGGAATGTCCCATCTTGCAGACCTCGTCTCTGACCGTGGGGCCATCGGATGACCTCGGAGGCAGACGAGGAAGACAGTTGAGGGGGTAGCCTGGCACCAGGAGATCTGAAAGGAGGCCTCTGCTAGTTCGTGTTTCCTTTTCCTCTTCATTGTCCGCATCCGTGTGTCCAGCTGAAAGGCAATAAACCTGTATTCCTATACATTCTATGACCTTGCCTTAATCTCTTGACTTATGGTCCTACTTCTGGAATGTA
Source organism: Novumbra hubbsi (assembly GCA_016801125.1). Classification (NCBI taxonomy): domain Eukaryota; kingdom Metazoa; phylum Chordata; class Actinopteri; order Esociformes; family Umbridae; genus Novumbra; species Novumbra hubbsi. The sequence continues at coordinate 11,561 of JACXGK010002662.1, read as the reverse complement.
CTAAGTAACATTTTATCACCCCAGCCTTGCTATCTCGGAGTATACGCTCTATAGGCACGGTTTGTTTATAATAGCACACACTCTTTACTAAAATATTCCACAGCCGCTGAAAAGTGGCTGGCGCATTGCGAAGACCAAAACTGATCACTGTATAAGAGTATAGACCTGATGGCGTTATGAAAGCAGAAACCTCACGTGCTCTAGGGGTCAAGGGCACCTACCAGTATCCTTTCAGCGAATCAAATTTACTCACAAACCTAGCCGCCCCAACCTGGTCTACACAACCCTCCATACGAGGAAGGGTAAAAGAGTCAGGCTTAGTAACACTGTTCACCTTACGACAGTCAGTACAAAATCGAAGAGTCCCATCCGGTTTTCCGACCAAGATGCAAGGGGAAGCCCAGCTAGAAAAAGAAGCCTTAATGTCATTCGCAAGCATGTAGCAGACCTCAGACGGGAACGCTTCTCAAATGAAACACGATAGAACCGCTGACGAATGGCCGCAGCATCACCAACGTCAATGTCATGCTTTATCAAATGTGTATGGGATGGAATATCCGAAAATAATTTGGGATAACTTCTGATCAGCTCAACCATCTCAATACATCGGTCACCAGACAAATGGTCCAACAGATCACCCAAAACCGCAAGTGTAATTTCCTCCACCACATCAGTCAGAAGAACAGAACCAACATGACCGTCAGGCGACCCCTGAACACTCAAAGATGGCCGTGAATAATAATGAGCTGGGAAGGCTTTCTCTGTCCAGGAGTAGAAATCAAATAATTCTGTTTGCACAACTGTTTAGGGACCCTGAAATGTTGCTTGAAATAGGGAACTAACCATAGGCAAAAGGGCAAGAACCTGATCACCACGACTTAAGACTCGGACCTCAACCCGACGATCATACAGTCGCTTCATCCCCACTTGGGAGGCCTCTAGCCTCTGTCTGGCCAGCTCACAAGCAGCATATAACCTGCACCGGAATCCATGAACATATCCACGCAAATCAAGTTTTTCAGGCTCCGGTGACGTCCAATTGTCCTGGAGCACTGCCAAAGGACCACGCACGGTATGCCCCAATAACAGGTCATTATGGCTCAAACCAGTTCTCTCCTGTGACACCTCCCTTGCCGCCAACAATAACCACGGTAACCCAACCTCCCAAACCCGTGTCATCTCAGTACAATACAACCTCAACAGCAACTTCAAAGTCTGATGGAAACGCTCCAACACCCCCTGACTCTGCGGATGATATGCACTGGCCAGGGTATGCCGGATATGCAGCTGCCCCAGAACCTGTGCCAACAGACGAGAAGTGAAATTAGAGCTCCGATCACTTTGAACTCTAGGTATCCCAAATATAGAAAAAAACTGAGTCAAAGCTTTCAAAACTGATCTAGTGGTAATAGAGTGCATCGGATAAGCGGCAGGAAACCGAGTGGTCTGACACATCACTAAACAAATATGTGCTGCCAGTCTTTGAACAAAGAAGAGGGCCCACACAATCAATAACCAAACACTCAAAAGGTCGACTAACACTCAAAATCGGCAACAACAGAGCAGGCTTAATAGACTGATTTGATTTCCCAGCCATCTGACAGGTGTGGCAGGTGCTTACATATCGTGTGACATCCTTCTTGAGCCCGGGCCAAAAGAAATGTCTCAAAATTCGATCATATGTTTAACGCACCCCTATATGTCCGGCCAATTCATCATGGGAGACCTGCAAAACCAAGTCACGGTATTTAACCTGTACTTCAACCTGACTGACGGCATCCCCCACAAAACAGTCACCAATTGGCACCCATCGCCAAAACAACATATCCTCCTGGATATAATAACCAGGGGAGACATCCACCACCTCCTCAATTGGAACTATTCGTTCAAACAAAGGTTTTAAGGAGGAATCCACCCACTGCCCCTTAACTAACTCAAGCCGAGGGACTGTTAATGGAATTATGGGTAAAGACACAGATGCAGCTGTTCCAGCCTGCTTTAGTGGCAAGGGTACAGCCACTTCATCTCGGGCCATTGAGCGAGTCACTGCACATGCAGTGAACACATCAGGAAAGTCCTTAGCAATCTCATCCTGGATGAGATTGCTGTCACACTCCACAGAACACGTTTCCACTCCAGAGTCCAGTGGCGCCGTGCTTTACACCACTCCATCCAACGCTTGGCATTGTGCTTGGTGATGTAAGGCTTGCATTCAGCCGCCAGCCCATGGAAACCCATGCCATGAACCCTTGTCATGAATGCCATTAGCATTAGTGCTGATGTTAATGTCAGAGGAAGTTTGGATAGCTATATTGCAGCTATACAGTATGGTACATTTGTTTGGGTATATATATATATTACATTATTTGATGTAGTTCTGTCAACTGTCTAGTATTGTGATTAAATGCCTCTGGCCAGGTTCTCAGTGAGAGATTGAATTGGTTTATGAGGCAATTTCATTTCTTAAATAACAAATAAAAATCGGGGCCAGAAAGTTTGAGCGGCCCTAACTCTCAACGACTATGTCAGTGCAAGTAGCACAGATTATTTTAAATATTGTTTGAAACCCAGTCAGTCTGATAGATGAAGGACTTAGTCATTTGAAGGTTTGAGCAGGGTGTCATTCATTGGACACATCCTTTGAGGAAGCGCTATCACAATGTGCCCGGGCGCTGCAGCTATGGGCACAAGCCATTTTTAGATGAGAAATTGTACAACGTTCTCTTAACAGGGTATTATAGAATATCACAGAGGAAACACCTTTCACAATCGGCCCCCCTGTTTCTTGCCATATGGGGTTTGTTAGATACAAAACCAGTTTCTGTTATGCTATTAAATCAGCCATCAAACTGCAAGGAGTTGGGAGCTTTTGCTTACACAAAGCTTACACATATTCCTCTTGGCTAGAGGGTAGGCTGTTCTGAATATGGATTCCGTCTCTTTTTACAGATACTCTGATATCGACTCTGCTTACTAATTTCCTCTTTTTGTGTGGCAATTTTCAAACAAAGCTGCCTTGTTATCTTGTTCCTCAAATCTAGGGGAACAGCAGAGGTTCCCTCTTTTCACGACCTGATCATTTGATCTTGAAGTTGAATATCCCTGTGGATTTGACTGAGCTGCACATAAGACAACCTGCTTGGGAACAAATGCATATCCTGAAGCAAGGAGGCAGGACACAAGCCCTGGTCAGAGAGGAGGGAACACAGGTGCTGGTAGTAATGAACTAAAACAGGTGTCCGTGATGAAGTGACAGACAGAGGGGCCTTGGATTTCTATTGAAATGACAGCAGTCCAGTGTCCAGTGTCCAGTGTAATCTCAAATAGTATAACAAAAGTAGTGCCTTGTGAGAGTGTCTCCCCCCCCTTGGGTACATTCCTATTTTGTTGCCTTTAAACCATTTTGGGGTGAAATAAACAATAAATAACACAAAAATATGAATATTAACCCCCTCCCAAATGTAATACTTTGTAAGGCCACCTTTTGCAGCAATTACAGCTGCATGTCCTTGGGGTATGTCCCTATAAGCATGGCACATCTAGCCACTGGCTTAAAGTGGTTCTATGGACAGAATCTCCTGTCGATGCAGTGCACAGAGGTACAGAGCAATGTTCTGAATATTTATTTAACTATTTCTGAAAGGATGTGTTCTTAGATATCTTTTACCGAGTCTTACTAATGTTCACTTAGCTATCTTAATTTGTCAATGCGCATGATCTTATCCTCACGAGATGCTGGAACTCAGTTGATCTTACAGCAACTCCAATTCAGATCTCTGATCCCTACATTGTCTCATTCTCTCTCCTCTTCTAAACCTGCTAACTCAACTTGTCATGTCCTGGCTGGGAGCCCCTAGCCTACTCTATGCTTTGGGGCTTGCAGTCAGGGCATGCCACCTAGAGAGGCCTCTGGCCCTCTCTATGCCGCTGTGGGCTCCCCAGTCAGAGCAGCTGTGTTCAGTTGACTCTGATTGGGGAGCCTACTTAGGTTAGGCTAATGCCACACATTAGGTGGGGTTGATTGTTTGTTAGTCACAACGCTCACGGTTTGTCTTTGTTTGATTCCCAGTTCAGTGAATACTCTACATGTTTCTTTGTACATCGTTTTATGTTTGTTAGCACCTTTCATTTCCATGTACAGTTCGTGTAGTTTGTTTCGTGTTCTGTGGATTAAATACACCTTTATTTTCAAGATGTCTGCTTTTGGTTTTGCCATGCACAACAGCCGTGACACAACTCCTATCCAGATTGTAACGCAAACTTCGTTCCTTCTCATCCATCCTAATCTCTACTTTTCTATTTGATCACCCCTACCAACTACTTATCCCTCCTGTCTCTGACTGACTGAGAGATAACAGAACAGGGCTGCGGGCTGCCGAGGGAAAGTGGAAGAAAACTAATCTTCCAGAGGACCCGTCATTGTATAATTTGCATCTCTCTTCTCTTTCTCTATTTCTTCTGCTAAAGCCAATTTCTATTACTCAAAATATCAAACATCATCCTCTAACCCCTGGAAACTCTTTGTTACCTTTCCTTTCTCCTACATACGGGAGTCCTCAACGTCTTTCTTCCCGCTCGGTAGACGACCTTGCCAACCATTTTAAAATGAAGGTTGACAAGATTCGCTCCTCTTTCAAATATACTGAGATCATGTGACAGATCATGTGACACAGATTGCACACAGTTGGACTTTATTTAACAAATTATGTGACCCCTGAAGGTAAAAAGCTGCACCAGATCTTATTTAGAGGCTTCATTATGAAGTGGCTGAATGCATATTGTCATAGGGAGAAAGAAGTAAGCCAGGTGCAGGATACAGAAAATGGGTTTTAATAATGTAACTACACAAACCCTCACAAATGATAAGTTTAGTTACAGAGGAAATTCTCTACAAATAGATTTACACAAACAATGGGTAAATTCCCAGAACAATTATACTGTTGAAACAGCTTCTGATGTCACCATGAACACGTAGCAAGGAACACAATAACACACTGGGACTTGGGACGCAGAGGGAACAGATATACACTATACACTGTACACTTAATAATGATGGGAAATGAGGATCAGGTGTGTGTCGTTAGTGACTGGACAGCCCAAGATACGTTCTGGTGGTTCTGGATATGTAACCAGGGAAACAGGAAAGTGGTGGATAGAAAGCATTGCAAAAGCATTTTGAAAGAATTGCAGTAGGACATGGATATCAAACATTGTGTTGGAAATGCAACAGATGGAGCAGCTAATAAGCAGGGACATTACTCAAAGGATTCGCTTAAGCAATCGGGTCATTCTCATGAAATCCTGGTTTCAAATATTTCAAACATGAAAATAAAAAAAATACAAAAAGAACATTTTCTTTTGAAACATAGATAGCAAGGTCTTAGTTTATTGTGAGTAATAATCTCAAAACATATACTAACAATACAAAATTTGTATTCACACTTTACCAAACAAGTTCTTGAAAAAATCTCAGTACCGCAACTATCACCAACACCAAAAACGATAGAAAAACGATTTTCTTTCTATTTTTGTAAATGAATTATTAAATAAGCCTGTACAAAGTTACTTTAACCTCTCTGGGGAAAAGTTTTTTAAAATAAATAAATGTAGTTATTTTTGCTATTTTCTCTCATTTCCGCAACACTCCATATGATCTACAACCGTTTTCTTTGATCCAAACCTGACATATTTGAAGTCATACTGCAAAACTGAAATAAAAAACAAAACAATATTCTAGAAACAAATTGAAAGACAAAATATTATTTGGTATTAATTAACTAATAGCTGAATTATCACTTGTTTCAGTAATGAGACATGTTTCGGAAATGAGGCTGATGATTTCGGGAATGAGAATTAGTAAGGATTGGTAATTCAATAACCAGGACCCCTGCATGAAAAACACCATAACTCAATAAAATCTGAAAAAAAACATTTGTGGTTAAAATACAATATATAATATGCACATTTACAGAACTACAACAAAACATGTTTCATAGAACAAATATCATGGATTTTAACCAGTATTGAACTGAATACATTTAGCTCACTACAGTCCAAAACAATGCTATACACAATACAAACAATCGCAAAGCGATTAGGCCAGATAAACCCTTTTTCTTTTAATGTTGTTCAACGATAAGATCTTCAGTTTTTTTCCTGATTACATGTTGTTTTCTTTTCCGATATCTGAAAGTGTAACATAACATCAGAATGTAGTTTTCTCTTTACAATAGAGCTATTGTAACTTTACAATCTAATGCCATGTGACTAATTACATAGTAATTAACATAATACGTCCATCTTTATATCCTTTTTATAGAGCCTATAATAACAACCAATGGGACTTGATTCAACAAATCTAACATAATAACAGCAACACATAACACAACTTGCTAAATTCATTTTCTGACTCCTGAACTTTCTCTTTCCTTCCTCCTGTATTCCTCCAAGAGTTCTGGATTGCTGAAAATTTTGTCTTTATTTTAAATGCTGCAACTTTATTTTTTGCACTAGCTGTTTCACTGCAATACAAATCAGCATAACACCAAGTTTATGTTATTCAATTCAGTGGTAAACATTGATACCCTGCTGATTTTGTATGTTTGCTCACTGTCAAAACATTATCAGTCTATAATTTTAATGGTAGGTTTATTTGAACATTGAGAGACAATAACAACAAAAATCCAAAAAAACACATTTCAAATAAATGAATTATAAAATGATTTGCATTTTAATACTTACTATAAGTATTGGACCCCTTTGCAAACATGACTTTGTACCTGGTGGCAAAACCCTTGTTGGCAATCACAGAGGTCAGACGTTTGCCACCAGGTTTGCGCACATCTCAGGAGGGATTTTGTCCCACTCCTCTTTGCAGATCCTCTCCAAGTCATTAAGGTTGAGGCTGACGTTTGGCAACTTGAACCTTCAACTCCCTCCACAGATTTTCTATGGGATTAAGGTCTGGAGACTGGCTAGGCCACTGCAGGACCTTAATGTGCTTCTTCATGAGCCACTCCTTTTCTTGCCTTGGCTGTGTGTTTTGGGTCATTGTCATGCTGGAATACCCATCCACGACCCATTTACAATGCCCTGACTGAGGGATGGAGGTTCTCACCCAAGATTTGACGGTACATGGCCCCATCCATCATCCCTTTGATGTGGTGAAGTTGTCCTGTCTCCTTAGCAGAAAAACAACCCCAAAGCATAAGGTTTCCACATCCATGTTTGACAGTGGGAATGGTGTTCTTGGGGTCATAGGCAGCATTCCTCCTCCTCCAATCACGGCGAGTTGAGTTGATGCCAAGGAGCTCGATTTTGGTCTCATCTGACCATAACGCTTTCACCCAGTTCTCCTCTGAATTATTCAGATGTTCTTTGGCAAACTTCAGACGGGCCTGTACATGTGCTTTCTTGAGCAGGGGGACCTTGCGGGTGCTGCAGGATTTCAGTCCTTCATGGAGTAGTGTGTTACCAATGGTTTTCTTTGTGACTATGGTCCAAGCTCCTCTCGTGTAGTTCTGGGCTGATTCCCCACCATTCTCATGATCATTGAAACTCCACAAGGTGAGATCTTGCATGGAGCCCCAGACCGAGGGAGATAGATAGTTACGTTGTGTTTCTTCCATTTGCGAATAATCACACCAACTGTTGGAAACTTCTCACAAAGCTGCTTGGCGATGGTCTTCTAGCCCATTCCAGCCTTTTGCAGGTCTACAATCTTGTCCCTGACATTCTTGGACAACTCATTGGTCTTAGCCATGGTGGAGAGTTTGGAATCTGATTAATTCAGTGCTTCTGTGTACAGATGTCTTTTACACAGGAACCAAGCTGATATTAGGAGCACTTCCTTTAAGAGAGTGCTCCTAATCTCAGCTCGTTACGTGAATAAAAGACACCTGGGAGCCAGAAATCTTTAAATATTAATATCACTGAGTAAAATGCAAATCAATGTATTACTTATTTCAAATGCGTTTTCTGGATTTTTTGTGATTCTGTCTCACTGTTCATAAAACTCATACTATTAAAATGATAGACTAATCCTTTTTTTGTCAGTGGGCAAACGTACAAAATCAGCAGGGGATCAAATACTTTTTTCCTCCACTGTAGGTGGTGCTGCAGACACTACAGTTTGTAAAAATGAGCATGTGTGCCACTTTTGAGGCTTCTACTAAAACATCCGTGCCTACTATGGGGGTGGGGGTGGGGGGGGGGGGAATTGCAATCTCTATGTGGGCCAAATTTCTTAGCGGTGCCCAAAAAAAATTAAATTAAAAACAAATCTAAAACAATAAATCACAAAAAAGGGCAACCATAGCAGCAGTTCTCATTGCCGCAATAGTGTAGCGGTGTGTATGAGATGTGCATTGCGGAGGATGAGAGGAGCTTGCATATTTAGCTAACAATGGAGAAGCCATTATGACTCTGCAAAAAAGTTTTAATAAATCATGTTAGGAACGTATTTACCTTAGTATTGATCAAATAATAATCATCAAAGCTTTTTTTAAACAAGTAATATTTCATGTTGCGGTAATGAGAATCAATGTTGTCGTGTACAGATGATAAAGGGAGAAGTTTCCATTTTAAACTTAATAAACAGACATAATAAACAATATGCATTTTGTTTTGGTGAATATTTTTTTGTTTAATCAATCAAAAATTCAATCAAAGATCCATTAAAATGAATGTGGACGCATGCGGTAATGAGAATTTCAGCTCAAAATCGATTAAAATACAGTAATAATTTTTTTTAGGTATAAATCTTACACTGTTCAAGAAAGAGCACAACACTGTCTTTATTATTATGTTGTCGTTTAACTAAACTCTGACTTTTATTGTTAAAAAGATCACGGCCGTGGTGTTTCAGAGGCTTTGTGAGAATGACCCAATCCCCCTATGGTGTCACTCTCATGTCTTCAACATTGTGCTAACTAGGACTTCTGGAACAATGTGCTTTGACAGTAGAATTGTTTGGGCACAGTAACAGAAGACATGCGTGGCCCAAACCAAATACAGCATTTGAGTAAAAGAACATCATACCAACTGTGAAGCATAGGGGTAGAAATGTAGAGGTTTGGGGCTTTTGTGCGGCAGCCGGGCTTGGCCAGCTCACTGTCATAGAATCCACTATGAATTCTTCAACATGACAATGACCCAAAACATTCCAGTAAATCCTCCAAGGAATGGCTCAAAATAAAGTAATGGAAAGTTCTGGAATGGCAAAGTCAAAGCCCAGATCTAAATCCAATTGAGAAGTGTGTGGGATGATTTGGGCTGTGCATAAATGAAACCCCTCAAACATCACACAGCTGAAAATATTCTGCATGAAGGAGTGGGAAAAACCATCTCCCAGTCGATGAGTGACACTGGTAGAAAGTTATAGGAAACGTCTTATTGAGTTTTTTTTGTCATAGGGGGCAATACCAGCTGTAGGGTGTCCTAACTTTTTCTTCAGTAGGAAATGGCATATTTGTAAATATTTTGTTAAATAAATTATATCATGGCTAAAATTGGATTGCTTTCGGTTATACTACATTGCCTTTATCTGTAGATATAGTTTGAAAGAAGACCAAATATTGATATGCCCATAAAAAAAAAAAATATATATATATATATTTCATGGGCTGTCCTAATTTTTTCATATGACTATATGTGGTTGGAGTGAAAACCACCAGGAGTCGGAGTCCCTTGCCCTAGGAGATATAAGAATTGTTCATAGCTGAGATATACACCTTCTATGTACACTATACACCTACTCGCCATTGAAAATATTATTATTTTTTTCAGAAAAAAAGATTTGTTTCTGTAAAAGATATCCTAATTGTTCAATTACCTGCATGAAAAGTAAATAAAAACAGAAGGCAATGCTGTGCAAATCATTTTAACTCAATGCTAATCTTTAGGAAATTACACAGTTTTGTTGTTTTAGACATGTGCCCCTGTGACAACAAGCTGGACCCCCTTGTGGCCCCCTGAATGTTGAGTCTGAAATAATGATTACATAATAATGTTTTCTGTAACTGGCCCCCCTAACACTACAATGGGACCCAGCTTGCCCAACCCGGATTAAACGGTTTAAAACCTTTGCTTCTGGGAGTATAGGTCTTTGTGAACAATGTTTGTATGTGAAGAGTATTGAGACATCTTTGATGTTACAGTTACAACAACAAAACTACTTCAGAAGGCAACCTTTCCAAAATGAAAAACATGTATGTTGTTACATCCTCCAACATGCATATTTCATAGCCATTCTCTATATGACTGGTGCCTTCCTGTTCTGGTCCACAGGCTCCATAATGTCCCAAATGTCCGCCTACTTCCTATTTAGTGGCCATAGAGTTCTGGTCAAAACCAGTGCACTACAAGGGAAATAAGTCGGGACCCAGCCAGATCCAGTGCCAGACAGACTACAACACAAAGGAGGCATATGTCTGCAAGGTATGAGGCTTGACTAGGAGTATAATGTCAGGAAGTCAATCGAACGGTCTGTGTTTCCCAATCGTATGCCCACCCCCATGTCTAATAAAATATATCAGGACCCCCTCACACGAGATTAAATCATCCCTATATTATTTCAAAAAGCTAATTCTTAACATTATTTACATGTAAATTTAAAAAGATTAATGCATTGAATTCTCACTCAGTATGAGGACCTCTGCTGGCTTCTGGAGAAATTGTGGTTATGTGTGGAGAGTTCTTTGACAAAGCAACACACAGCATCATCAAGGGTTTGTTTTTCAGGGCTGTCATTCAACTCATCTATTATTTTATTTCAGAGACTTTCATGTGCTAAAAGTTTTACTTCACAAAGCTGAACAGAATTTAAATGGTCAGGTGGATGTTGCTAGGCCAGAGCAAATGGCCATGTTGCCAATAGCTAAGTCCGCCCCTGTATCGCATACATCACTCATTTGCAGATCACTTACATTAATGTCACAGTGTGGGAAATTTCACTTAAACGGATTGGGCGCCCCGATTCTAGTTTGTGAGCTAGGCAGACTACTGGCTGGGCTGTGATGGTCTCCCACTCAGAAGCAGGTGATGGGGATGGGGGGGTTGAACTCTCCTCTGGAAGCCCGAGGGAGGAGCGGGGAAATCTATAATAGCGCACCTCTGACTTTGTACAGTACTAATAATGCATATAGTAAAATCCGTCACACTATGAAATGCTACCAAATGTGTGAACCAGTGCAGGAACCAAAAGCTGACATTTTAACTACTATGTGAATTTATTTTACAAATAAACAAAACAATAACACGAACGGACACAATCCCAAAAGTGACGGAACTTACTTTACTTACTGACTTACTGACTTACTGACTTACTGACTTACTGACTTACTGACTTACTGACTTACTGACTGCATACAGTGCACACACCTATATGCACACAAACACACCTGAAGAATCCTGCTGGGAAGAAGTGGAAGCCGATGGATCTTCATCTTCAGTCTCAGACAACCAACAAGAGACCTGTGTTGCTGAGGAGGTGGATGGCTCATCCTCCTGAGGCTCTGAGATCATTCCTGAAGAGGCCTTTGTGGCTGAGGAGGTGGATGGCT
>JACXGK010002661.1:0-52513 GCA_016801125.1 Novumbra hubbsi | reverse complement strand
TTACTTTTCATGCAAATGTTGGTTACCGAAGCACCTTGTTACATTGAGATATGCACGGCTAAGGGAAGGCAATAATAGAGAGTACCAATCATGATTCTTTCAATATTTTTGAAAGCAATTTCTTATATATTGGAATGATTTCACATTGCGGTGACGTGAAAACAGTGTCTCTGAACACAGTATTTCTTAAAAAAAAGAAAATACAAATCTACAGATTTTTATTTAAGGGTATGTCACCTTGCAACTCATCAGTATCAACAGTCATGTCCATGACAATGGATCTGTGTGAAGTATAGTTACTCTTGACAACCCTCTAAAGCGAAAGTTAAATGTTTGAGTACTAATCCACAGGTTAGACATACCTTTGAGTTGTGCTGCCGGTGTGGATATTTCCGAAAGACAGGCTAAGACCTACATTTCCAGAAGTTGGAAAGTTCCTAAACTAATTTCAAAGATCTGGAGGCTACAGCATCAATGCTAGAAATGCCGGTTTCCAGAGTGAACGGCCTGAGGGGGCATTTTAAATCAATGCACAGATCAGCTTGACCGGATGAGCACTACTAAGCTATCAAATATCCTTGGAGACTACACAGATTACATTTCAATAAGTCAAGTAGAATTCAACTACGGGGCTACATTTCTGTCAAATGTGTGACACTACACAGTGAGTGCAGTCTACAACAGGCCGTGTTACTACTGTGTCTATCAAAATGTCCGTTATGCGGCAAAAAATAAACCAATCGTTCAAATGTAATTACAAATACAAAACAGAATAGTTGTGCGATCACAAACGAGCAGTGATAGCAGAACTATTCACCTTTGCAGACAGTTGTCTCTCTGCATTCATGTGATCAGTTTAAGTCCAGCTGTGTACAGTCAAGGGTTTTTTCCCCCCAAGAATCAATCAGAGGTAGGATATGACAATGCTTCAAAGGCATTGGATATCCTTGGGAGCACAGTAAAATCCATTATTGAGAAATGGAGAGAATATGGCAAAAAATATGAATCGGTCTAGAACAGTTCGTCCTCTAAAACGGGGTATCCGGCCTGGAAGGGCACTAATCAGGAAGATCACCAAGAGGCCAAGGGTAACTGTAATGGAGTTGCATTCTCCCACGGCTGAGCTGGGAGACACTGCATACTGCAACGATAGCACAATTCACAAGAGCGGCCTTAATGGGAGAGTGGCAAAAAGAAAGCCATCGTGGCATGTACTGTAATGCAGTCTGAAGACAGGGGAGTGAAAGTGTGCCTTTCTTTTTAAGTAAGCTGCACACAGGGATATTAAGTGTTTTAGATAAATACTACGTGGGCATACAAAATGGATATAAATGTACGCCTCCGAAAAGCAGCCATACCCGTCAACTGTCATTTAGCCCCAAGAAAGCGTGCAATGTAGCAGAAACACCACAAAGACTGGTAGCCCAAGCCACGCTCATTAAAACAGCACATACCGCTAGTTAGCGAAGTGAAAAGATAACGTTCAATATTTGTTACATTTAATTTGGCATAGTGGTTGGGCTTGCCACGCCATAGCGTCAGCCCTGCAGCTGGGTCAGAGAGAACATGAAAAGGAATTTACTTCCTTCCATAAAATTTATATATATATATATATATAAATATATAAAACGATCAGGCTCTTCCTACCGGTCAAACCTCACTGTTGTAATTGCCGTCGTGTTTTGCCGAGGAAAACCTCAAAACACAAATGGATTTTGATGGTCTGTTAGTGAACAACTTTATGAGAGAAATGTACATTTGGGATACCAAAAGGAACAAAGCAAATATAATAATCCAAAATCATGTCAATTGACAATTCATTATGTCCTGCAAAAGCAGTATGTGTGCACATGAGCCTTTGCGTAACTTTATAATGTAGAGAAAAAAAAACTAAATCCAGATTGATTGTTGGCACTGTGGATTCCCGCGACTGAGCTCAGCTTTGCTCTTTCAGTTAGTTCTACTTAGGTATTCTTCTCCATGACTCCCTAGCATGTCTCCATCTCACCCAGATCAGATGAGGTAGGGCCTATAGATGTTTGGAGTCCCTGATAGCTTTGACTTCAGCTATTAAATTATCTTTGGAGCCTGAATACTTCAGAGATAGCAATAAAGAGGGTGGAGGTTGAGAGAATCGCAGGGGACCATGGAGTCATGCTGCCAAATACTTTGAAGATTGCTGAAAACTTCAGGGCCTTTTTCGATAAAGAGATTGTTTTCTCAGATACAAACTTCCATGAAATTTTAAGCACAAAATCAATGGTGTACTTGTACTATGGTGATTCAGTGGCAAGCATGGAATGTGAATGTAACCTGCGATCCACAGACGTTTGTGTCTTACCAGGGAGGCCCAGGCCCTTTTAATTGATACTACTAGAGAAAGTGCATGCCCCGCCCACCTAAAGATCTCTCCCTTTCTGCAATCAATTTCCTGTGTTTGAGGGATACACAATCCACTTGTCACCTAAATCTCTCTGAATTGATTTCTTTCATTTCACTCTAGCGATTCCCATTTGTTTGTGCCAATAGAATTTTCCTGTTAATGCTAAGACCCCTGCAACAACTGAAATTGTCTTACAAATATAAAACACCACCTCTTGGTATGGGATTTAATTTTTTATATTATTATTGTTTTTATTCCCTAAGGCATTCACTGACTAGGGAAGGTGAAGGAGGAGCATTCGATCACGCACCTTCAATTTAAGTCAGGAGTGTCAACACTGGACCACGGCTTAACACAATCATTTCATATAATTCAGTTTAAATTCCGATGTGCTGTTATACTGAAATGAACATGGCACTGTTATACACAACATTTCCTCAGCTCTAAGTTTGGACATCCAGTATGAGCACAGGGAGCAGCACAGGATCACAGACGTGCCGGAACCAAATTGTACAGAGAACAACGTTGCCCACCGCCCACTGTCTGCTGCCTCTGGAGAGGCCCTGGAGAGTGGCTAAGGCTACTGCCGGAGAACCTGCCTGAGGCCTGGAGTCAGAGAAAGTCAACACAGATGTACTTTCACTTCAATAAAATAAATGCTCGGTGTGCACACAAGTTAAGTTTAATCTCCATTGAGGTCCGCCCTCTCCCACTTCTGGACTAAACAATATCTATCTGGGGAACACATAGGAAAGGGAATTCTGGTGTAGGACAAGACAGATGGCCATAAAGCACACATCAATGAATGAGTTCACAGCTGGTGGGCAGTTGTTTTAGTTTTGGGCTCTTATTCAACCCCAGATTTTGACATTTGACTAGGTGATATACATTTTACTATTTGAATTCTAGTACGATTGAACTATTTATTTATTATCATTATTAAACTTCAGGGATATCAATATGTTCAGTTAAGAAGCATAAGCAATTGTGAATCAATGTCACCTGTTTTGGTGCACATGAAAGTGACCACAGGTGCACTGGAGAGGCAACAGCAAGACAACCCCCAAAAAGGCAGTGGTTTTACAGAACGTGGCCACAGACAAATGCCCTATCCTTATCTTTCCAGACTCTTTTCTAGTTTTGCATTTTGCTAGTGTCCTTGTCACTAACTTTGGCATGAGGCGGTGAAGTGCATGGTCCGCCATTGGTGCCCTGTTCTCTTCACAATGAGCACATGCGACAGATGTAAAATAGTGGAGACGCCTGCGACATCATACAGCCTTAGCGGTTGGGCGACGGATCAATGATGGTCTGGAGAGGCATATCCTTGGAGGGTTGCACAAATGTTCACGTGTTAGCCCACGGTTCCCTGCCTGCTGATAGGTACCCATCGTCAGAACCTATGCTGGTGCAGAGGGTCCTGGGTTCCAATTGGTGCAGGACAATGCCCAGCCTCACGTAGCCAGAGTGTGTAGGCAGTTCCTGGATGACAAAGGCAGTAATGCCATTGACTTGCCCTCACATTCCCCAGACCCAAATCTAATTGAGAACTTCTGAGATGTCATTAATTGGTGCACCAGACACCGTCATTTTGTGCAATTACCAAGCTAGCTGTTTTGCAACCTACCTGTAAATCCACAATACTTATAAGCCAGGGTGGAGCTGGTTTCAGTTTCGTTATGGGGGTAGCATCCTCCCAGAATATGTTTGCTACGTAGTGCTCATTTTCTAAACTAAATATGTAATTAATGGCCCTTCTAGATAGACCTTGTTGCACATTTGACTAATACCCTACCAAATATTCTAAATATACCTTTATTTGAATGTTATTTGTCCAGCTACGTACCCTAAAATTAAGTTTAAGTTCATGTTATTACAAAGGATTATGTTACATTGCAAAATTCACCTCCGCTCCATGACTTGTCTCCCCCAGCTTTCTGACCCTGCTTTGGACTGCTGTCACCGTCTGATATTGCTGAAATGAAGCATGACAAACCTTTGTTTTCTTTCTATTTGCCAAAACAGTAAAAGCCTCATCCCACAATTTTACAACATTTACTTCAGAGACACTATGAGAAGTTGAAAGGACAAGCTAAATTATGGGATTTGTTTTTTTCAGTAAATACCTTTGAGATGTAGCAGGGAGAGAAACGTAATATCAAATGTGAAGACAACAAGATAAGACAGAATTTCAGATGTAAGACTGTCAATACATTATACATGTTTGAAATGTGGTGTAAATTAGCCTTGTGGAAAATAAGTTAATGGAACTCTATCCAAAGAATTTATATGTTAGGTTAACTCATGTGTAGTGTTGTGAATAGCCTCAATGACCCGTGGCAAAGTGAAATAACACTTATACTATAACTTGCATGTGCATTTCACAACATGTGGAGATAGAAATTGGAGTTTGTTGCTTTATGGATGTCAATCATCACCATTCCACTGCAACACAGCTAATGGGAAGCCTACTTCCCCAGCTCCGCCCCCCCTGCCGGGGTTAGGGTTAACCCTGCTCCACCCCCCCTGTCAGGGTTAACCCTGCTCCACCCCCTCTGCTGGGGTTAGGGTTAACCCTGCTCCACCCCCCCTGCCAGGGTTAACCCTGCTCCACCCCCTCTGCTGGGGTTATGGTTAACCCTGCTCCACCCTCCCTGCCGGGGTTAAC
This sequence comes from Novumbra hubbsi, assembly GCA_016801125.1. Classification (NCBI taxonomy): domain Eukaryota; kingdom Metazoa; phylum Chordata; class Actinopteri; order Esociformes; family Umbridae; genus Novumbra; species Novumbra hubbsi. The sequence continues at coordinate 47,462 of JACXGK010002661.1, read as the reverse complement.
CCTGCTCCACCCCCCCTGCCGTGGTTAGGGTTAACCCTGCTCCACCCCCCCTGCCGTGGTTAGGGTTAACCCTGCTCCACCCCCCCTGCCGTGGTTAGGATTAACCCTGTTCCACCCCCCAGCCGGTGCAGCGTTCAGTGTCTCCGGCATACTAGTGGCTCCCAACCCAACGCACCCTAATCAGCCATTCATCACTAACTGGACTAGTCTCGTTCTCCCATTACACACACCTGGTTCCAACTAGCACTAGCATAAAAAGTCCCGGTTTTCCCTTGGTTGGTTACTGTTACATATCCCTGCGTTACGCCGCAGACTCTATTTTCTGAACCGCTGTATTTAGTCTGAGTTATTGAGCGCCATTTGTTTTTGTTCCTTGCGCACTAGTTTGGTTCATTGTTGTTTCTCTTCTTTGTGGCATTAACACCTTAATTGAATCCAGAACATCCCATTCTAACAGCTAAAAACGACTTTTCCCCACAACCACAATTTCTTCATCTTCGCTAAGCTGTCTGCTTATGTAAGTGTAGCCATTAGCAATCACTTCTCAACCTGAAAAATAAAATGATTAAATATTGCAAAAAACAGCCAAATATATGCAAATTGGCCTTGACAGCATTGTCAGCCTGTCACACAATTTATTTGAGAAAAACTAATTTCTGTAAATCCAAACAAAAGCACTCTCCTCCCCCCGATATTGTGCATATAGCACAGCAGCACAGCCACGACGCTGGACAGGGAGGGAGCGTGTAGGCCCGAGGACATTTTATTGAAGGAAAACAAATGAAACGACAAAAATCAAACAAACCCATGGGAACCTCAAAATAAAAGGTGCTTGAACGTGAACGGGGTGGTGAGGGGCTGCTGACGTTCGGCAGGTGAGGGGTGAGGTCAGAGTTCATGTTAGCAGTCTTTAGGAGACTACACAAAACCAACACCATATTCATTGCCTCCTTTCTCTCCCATTCTTTCGTTTGGAATGGGTCTCCTAAGTCCCTCATGCATGTTCCGGAAGGCAGTTGAGCACGCCTCTCTAGAGTCCCCTGGGCAGTATGTACACTCAAGGACCTCTAGAGTCGTCGGCAGATGATGGCCTGTCAATCCCATCGCCGGGACGACACAATACGACATCCGTGATATTTAAGACATAAGGCATGAAGGGGGTTGGTATGTAGCTAATATACCCACGGCTAAGAGCTGCATCTGGCACAGATCATTGCAGAGTGCCTAGATACATCACTTAGCCATGGCATATAGGCTGTATACCACAAACCCCAGAAGTCGTGTTGCTTTTATAAACTGGTTAGCAACGCAAATACTTGTAAAACATTTGGTGATGTCGTACCTGTGGTATTTGGTCTCATCATCCAATGATTCCGACCTACCTGTTTTTGATCATAAATAATAACAGGTGCTATCTTCACAAGGCATTTATACCTGATATGATCCAATAAAAAAAGTGTATTCTCTATTGATTAAATAACATGTTCTTTTTACAGGGGCTACGCAATCCGATGCCCCTTCCTTAAACAAGTTGTGGTGATAAGGCTTATATTAGACTGTGGTAAAGAAATTGGAAAGATATATCATTCGCAATTTCAATGGATACAGTAATAAACATGGCTGACGTTCTGTGTGAGGTGGTGAAAATGTTTTGTCAGAGGCTTCAGAGCTCCAGAGGGGTGTTAAGATTATTACAAACCTGCTACAGACATCCCAAATGTGCTTTCATGGACCTTTTGCGCACAGACCAGGATATGCGTGCTGAGGCAATAGGCTTTTTAACAAATACATTAAAGCACGTAAATTATTGGAGGACAAAGAATGCATTCTGGAGAGAGATGCGTGATATATTTTTATTCATTACACAGAGACACCCTTTATCTTGTTGTCTAAAAATGTTCATTTAGAGATGGACATGCTAAAGAACAAAAAAGCATGGGTGTGGTTTTACTGATTGATAAGTAGGCTTGCATGAAACTACACAGACATAATGGCCAAATGCATCTTTGTATCACATAATTGTTTCCTTCAGTCCCATTTGGAAGTGACATCCAGGTGATTATCTTAAAGAGGAAGACGTTCTTGGTGTAATTGTGCTGCTAATGCCCTAACTTGTGTCTACTAAAAGCATGGCGTTGAAGCATGGCTATTGATGAAAAAAGCAGATGAACATTGTTTACATAAACTTTTTTGTATCTGGAAGTATGAACAGTCAGATTGAATGAAACTCATTTTATTATAGGAATGTATTTCAATTGCACTGAATTACATTTGACTGGCTCCCAGTCACAGCTGAATTAAAAGTTTACATCATCTGGGAGTGGCCCCATTTTGATTCAAATGGACTTCACTTTACCCAAAAGTATGTGATCTGATCCTTGCACGTTCACACATGTGCAAACTATTCAACACAAGCTTAAATTAGGTTCAGAGAAATTGACTTCTTTGGGCATACTTATCACCCTACCTCACATGGCCGTCAGTCCAACCAATTAATATAAAAATATAAAGACTGATGTAATGTTTAAAAATAAGATCTAATTGTATCACTGGAGAACTCACTTAGGGAAACATTACCTTTGTATCACAAGATGGATTACTTTGAATGGGTTGGCACAAGATGCACTACAGTGGGAGAAAGGATATAAGCACATTAGGAAAGAACTCCTTTTCCTGTACACATCATCCAAGATGGATGAAATGGACTGGCCTGCCCGATACCCTTCCCCTCAAATTCGTCTTTCCCGGAATGTTGCTGTGATTGTTCCTGCTGATTGTAACACTTCTGTTCCCGCAGCTCTTTAAAAGGAAACCTGATCGCTCACAGCCAAAGCTTTCTGCCCAATTCTCCACCCTTTTAACTAAGATGTCTGTGTTGATGTGCTACTGTATAACGTATTCTGCAGCAATGCACTCACATGACTGAAATGGATCACATCAACTCGCTTCTGAGCGAGGCAAGGTGAAGCCAGTCAGGAAGAGAGTGTACTTAGCAATACATTCATAGAATAATGCTTCATGAATAATTTAGGAAGGCAAAGTTTTGCTTCTCATTTTTCTGCTGTATAATTCTGCTTGGTGAATAGAATAGTACTTCACACAGCAAATCAATTAATTCTCGTTTTTATAAAACGTCGTGCAATATAATAATTTGACGCTCACTCATGTTTTACCTCAGAGTCATTTATTACGTTCCTAGCAGAGCATGATTTATTCAGTGAGAAATCTTACTTAAACAAATGAACAGAATATTAACATAATGAACAATGGGAAAATATGGGCATCGGCCTTTCAATAGCTATTTAAGAAGAGAGGTATATTACATAGTAAAGCAGCTTTCCCAAGAGGATATTTGACTGGCTAAATTAAAAATGTTTTTCGTAAACCAATAATTGTAGGAAGTGTGCTTAAGCATACTTAAATGATAACACCCAAGCGTTCCAGTGCTCTATACATGATATTTTCTTTTATGGGTCAAGGAGACAGAGATTGAATGAGGGAGGAATGGGGCAAGGCCAAAAGACATGTCCAAAGGACAATCAATTCTTATAACACAGCATCTTTGATGGACACAGCTGATGTTAGCTTGGGGGCAATAGCTCTGAGGGGTCTTAATCGTCAGCTACACACATAGGGAAAATCAATAGCTTGAAGAACATGGTGAGACAGCCCTGACCATATTTAGCTTGCCTTTATCTACCTTAACCCTTAAAGAGAACCCATCAAATGTTTCAGCTTGATGATTCTAAAGCTTTAATGACGGGGTTATGGCCTTTTGAATGCTTGTTTGCAGCCAGTGTGACTCTTCATGGATGCTTACATACAGACAACCAGTAATCGGTACAGCCAAAACAGATATACAGCTTAGTCATAAGATGGTCCATGTCTTTTAAGGTCTTTCATACAGCCAAGACAGACAACCAACCAGAATACCTTATCTCACAGTCCTCGCATGCAGTACCTTCAGTCCAAACATACAGTACCTTGAGCCAGTATTCTACTAGTTTATATTGTATTGGTTGTTACTGATGGAGGTGGATGATCACTGCATGTGAAGGTATTTGACAAATGAAATAAAAACAGTGTATGTGATGTAATTATACTTTAAATCATTTTCTATTTCTACCAGGTGAAAATAAACTGGAATGACAAATAGGAAAGTGTTTTTTCTTCATAGTACATTAGCTCTTAGCATAAAGAGGGATTGGGATTATTTCCTGGGCCCTCAGAGAGAGAGTTTGTGACCTACTTGAAAAATTGTGACGAGAGACAGTCTCAACCTATTACACTGAATCAAAGTTGCTGCAAGCTCAGATAAGCAACACACATACTTTTACGTCAACTTAACTGCCACTAATATTGGCAGGGTAGAACAGAATTAAGATGTATTCAATCTCACATTACTGTGCAAATATCCCCCAAAATCTACTGAATGCACATAACTCTGACTAGTACACGATATAACACTTGGATGTAAATGGAAGATTGGCATTTCAAGAGATTACAATTCACATTTTGAATCATCTTGGTGTGATTGGTTTCTCGCTTGGCAGAGAAAATGCTAAGTGGAAAGAGTATTTTGGCTTTACTAACCTGCTGCTAACCTGCCTCCATTTCCATCTCAGTCCATCACTGACAAGTGATGGATTGAGGATAAGATACTAGCATGCAAGTTTTGGTATGGGACCAACTTCCATTTCTGTTTATACTAGCTATTCTATGAAAAGCAGTAATAGTATACAAACCAGCTGAATCGTTGGAGACCAGCAAAAAAAAATAGATCCTATAAATAATTCACATAAACATTAACCACCAACTCAAGACACCAATTGGAGAAACATTACCTTTATAAATATAGTAGACCAGAGTCCACCATCATCAAGAACAAGCAGTAGTGGCATTATACATACATATTGTATTTTCTTGCCCCTGGTTAGTCCACCTTGGTTGTGCGATTACTTATTTTTTTATATTGTCTGTGCTGTGGAATCTGTTGAACTCTCCGTCATCCATTGATACATTGTTCTGTTTTCAGCTATTCTATAGAAAACCACACAATAACAAAATAATAGTATGTTCGTAGAACTAAAAGCAAACCCAGTGCTTTAGGCTTTGTTTTACATATTTACTTCATAGTTCCATCATCAATTGACAAGTAAATCTCATCCAATGCATACTAATTTAGCAAAGAGAATGTGTGCTTTTCTTTTACAGCAAAGACAGGGAGGGCAGCGTTGAAAAAGATGTTTTAACATTAATAATACTGATCGTTTCTAGGAATATGTGACATGAAGTAGCATAATGACTCTTTTGTTCTCCACTTATGGCCATTAAGAGGTAATACGATTTGGGCTAAAAACAACTGTAATTTAAGAGCTTGGCACATGACCGGGATCCAGTGAGGTGTCTTTGAAAAGTAGGATTCACATAATAAATGTCACTGCTATAATTTCCATAGATCGCTGTACTCTAAGAGGCTGGGAAGAAACACAGCCCCCTTATTTGACTTTATTGTCTGACTGCATGTGCCAGGCTTACTAAGGATAGCTAAATAAACCCAGGCATGCAGCTGGAGATCGGGTTCCTCTCTCAAAATACTGTGTCCACCTCCAGACTGAAACCGAAACCATAGCCATTTAGTTTTTTCTTAACGTCTGGAAATTGGCAACCCTTTAAAGATAAAGGAGGATTTACAAATAAAGCCCACATTACACCTTGTCTCAACATAGATTTGCCATCTGCATGAAGTTTCTATTTCAAAGTAAGCAAGGCAACAGTCTCCTATTAGGCCTGTAATGAAAGCCAACACAACTATTGTAAAATGACCTAGAGACCCACATCTGAATACCCAGCTTGCAGTGCACCAAAAAAGGGATCAGTTTCAGTGACTAAAGGATTGGATAGAGCTTACTAAACCATCACTATCAGTATGCTTGGGGATTTTCTAGTTCCAGAAGTTTCATAAAAATGGGAGGATAGACTGAATTATTGAGGATAAATACAATGCAACTTTTTCCATATGTTACAGTACACAACAGAAATTTGTCTTCGGCACTGTTCTCAACCTCATACCCTTAGTCTTTTATTTTTTAAAACCTTTATTTCAACAAGGAACAAAGACAGATACCACGGCCTATTTTATAGCAGGGCCCTGCGCATACAAGTTTACATATGTAGATTAGTTTCAATGATTAAAAACAAACAGAATAAAAACATAGTACAGACAAAAAAGGAAATACAGTTTACAAGCATCGGGTCAAGCAGCAGCACAACGTCCCTAGATGCAGAGCGGGTTAAAGTGTTATGGGCTGTTTAATGGGCCAAATCTGTGGAATGTATTGAGGATATAAACCCTTGCCATCAGATAGATTCTGCCCTTTTATCAAGCCACTGACTTATAAAATGAACCAACCCTTTTGCCTGAAGGTCCAACCCCTTAGCTGTTGGGAAATCTACTGCTCTGCTAGTTTCTTCCATTTGTTTTAGAATGCAAAACCAAATACACTGCTCAATACAATTAAGGGAATACGTAAAATATTGCAAACAATTATATTAAGAATATAAGAATTTCCACACAACGTGTGCTAATGAAATACAATGTGTGTATTTCACAGCAGAATACACTTATGGATTTCTACATATGATGTCTATTAAAATCAAAGCCAAAGGGGAATTGAAAGTGAAGAACTATGAATTTCTTTATAGAGTCACTCTTCCTAAGCATCCTGCCGGAGAAGAGCCATATCCAACATTTGTTTCCTACATTTATTTTATGGACATCAGAAATGGCCAATGGGGAAATCAGTTATTTACAAAAATTGCATTAGCCAAGTGCCACAGTAATATGATTTTATTGTTGTTTTTCTAATCACCAGGGACACATTAGTATATTCCAATTACTTAGGAATAAATAGCCAGAACCATGTATAGTATTAGGAAATTACATCATGAAGATGTATGTCCATTATTAAATAAAAAAAAATTCATGAGAGGTGGTAGTGTGGGAAAAAAAATAGACCATTTGTTTTCTATCTTAAAAATCTGTAAGATTTATCATTAATCTACAAATGTTTTCATGCTTTTAATTGCACCTGAATGAATGTTATAATTCACTAGAAACAACCAGAGATAAATATACTCAATAGGCGTCAGGTGTTAAAGTACAGTTTTTCTACTTCATATAAGTACAAATGTGTATTGTACACATGCAGAGGTAAAATGGACATGGAGTTTTTCACAAATCCATTTGTTTACCATGTCGGCTCAGGGATTCAAACAGAATTGAGGCGAATTAAAATAATACATTTTTGCGGGGACTTTTTGTGTACTATACAAAGCCTTTTACAGGTTCTCAACTTAAATAGAGAATTTTGGTATACACCTTTGTATAGTATACAAATACTGGACACTAGCATGTGCAGTAACAAAAACAATTATGAGCAGTACATATTTATTATTAAACTGTGTGTGCTCAAATCTTATTGAGCCAGTTTGTACATTTTTTTTTTTTACATCTTGTTGAATATAGAGAGTACTTTTGTTGTCCTGAAAGGTTGATTACAGCCCTGAAGAAAACGTATGTTTTGTATTTTTGTGAAAAAATTATGAGTAATGACATAGTTATTATTAACTGAAGGCAGCATTCATTAATAATGAATTCAACATTAAATAATAAGTGCACAAAAAACATAAATAAAACCAAATGTAAACTTTATTTAAGTCAGATTGTTTGCAAGGTTTCCCACTTAACTGTACATACCTCTGCTTTAATGGCAGTAAGGGGCATTGGTGCCAATCTGCCCATGTCCACAATCACCGGTGAAGGATTGATGAATGCAAGAGGTTTAACCAATACATTTCAAGGAGGTAAACAATGTTGTAAAGCTGACCACTGTATAATAATACATGTTAACCAAAACACTATTCTAGAAATGCTAGTATTCATTTTATTATAGAACAGGTGATTAGCGTCCCCTATCTCTGTGGAATGAAATGGAATACATTGGATTCAAAAAATAATAATAATAATAATTATGTGTGTGGTGAATGTCAGGAAGTGTGGTGATCATAAAGTACAGGTTAGAGCCCTCAACCTCAACTCTGGACCTTAAAGCCAGCTCCACTACATTTAATCATTACCGCCCCCCAATTAGGGACTCATTTAGACCCGGGACACTAGGTGGGTGACATTAGTGATGAGGTAGAACAGAAAACCAGCAGGCTCTGGCCCTTGTAGTGTAAGAGTTGAATACCCCTGGGTTAGGAAATACATATTTTCCGATCTCTCAGCCTGAGCGCTCAGCTGAAGTAAAACCTCAACTGAATTCAATGAGCATTAGCAAAGGACTACACCAACTTTTAAACTTGTCCACTGAGCTTAATTAGGTGTTATTATTAGCTCATTGGAAACCTTCATGTGTTGGTCTCTTCATCAACCAACCTCTTCATTCTCTCCCAGCATCTACCTTGACTGTACTGACCTCCAGCCTGAACTGTCTGTAGTCGCAGCTTCTATCTTCTGAAATTGTATTATTTGCCATTTTGTAATTTCACACACAATACACACATATATGCTTATTATTTTAATGATTTGTGGTAGGCCGACTAGGACCAATTGTCATACATTAATTCTTAATGTTTAAGCTTCCTGCTTTCAATAATATTTTTCCAAAAATGGAACACACGGACACTAAACAATAACGCACAACAAACAAACTTAACTGAACTAAATGCAACGCAAAACAGGTGAGCTAGACCAGACAAAGTATGTTCCAGACAGTACTACATTGTTACAAACTAGGGGCATTTAGAGAGGTGGGGAAACAGGCACTCCTGGCTGCATTCAGTGGAAGGAGATTTGGATCGCCGAAGGGGTGGCGAGGCATTAGGGGACGTTGATGCAAATGGTCACTGCCAGTGAAACGTTTTAGAACATCGCCATTTTCCAGTTTTTATTCAAATTTAAGCCACTGAACAACCTAAAATAGTACAATGGTGCCATTCACCCTCACTGGGTAAATGGCGCACTGAAACAATATGGCTTCCATAGCATTTTGCAGCACCATGCACTCCCCGTTGGAGTGCACCTAGTTGGTCAGGTGTTTATCTTACAGCAAGATATTGACCCAAAACATCCAAGTTATGTCAGAACTTACTTTTGAAGAAAAGAGCAAGACCGTAAGCTTCCCATGATGGAATGACCAGCACAGTCTTCAGACTTAAACCCCAAACGGCGTATCAGTGGCGGTTGCAAATGGTCGATTTGGTAGCACAAAGAGCAAACACAATAAAGCTAAAACTGTCAAAATCTTGTCAGGCGTTGCTAAAACTACAACAAGGAGCTGCAGGAAGGAGACCTTCAATTCTACTTGCTTTGAGTAGTGTGTTTACATTGCTAAGCGCTAGCAACAAATGAGAAAGACAAATGATACAAGACAGATACCGAATTCATGCAAAATAGTTACTGGCTAAAATTAGCACAGAAGATATATGATCTGTTGCTTGCTAAATTAAGGAATGACTGGTAACGGGCTGTACACATTCAAACTAGGGCATTGGGGAAAATATGAGATTAAAGCACATTTTGTCAAACTAGCTAATTTACATGCAGCCCACTAAAAGAAAACATCCTCTCAAACTACTTAGTGAAAATGATAGCATCTGAGTAAGGACTGATAATTAAGCTTTACACAGACCAATAGTTTTTACATTTGGAATGCAAAACATGTACCTCCAAATTTAGTGTTTTTATTATACATACAGCAATTTTGCTTCCCGTTTGTGTCTCTGTATGATTCAAGATGATTGGAACAATTAAAATAATTTAAAATAATGAATGACTTTCCGCTGCTGAACAGATTTCTGTTAGTTTTTGTGTGATTGCCAGATATTATCAGAGGTAAATTGCTCTTTAATTTAAAAACAGGTAACATTAAGCTACGCATGCACAACTGAACCATCTAGCCTCTCCAGTGGGGCAAAATAAGATAGCGCAAAGACAGACATAAGATGTTTTTGGTGAATTATTTTATTTATTGAGATAAAAATATCAGATCCAGAATATTGTAAAATCTTGAGGTTTTATGACGATGTGTTCATTAGTGTTCACTCTGAGAAAATAGTTGCGTTTTTAGAGTTTGTTTCCAACCACAATGATATCCAACTTACCTTGGCTATAGATCATGTAGATGTCCAGAAAATTTCAATCTGGCTTTTGTATGGGGTATTTGTTCCAAGTAGCTGGAGGGAGACTGAAGGGGCATGATAACGCATCGATAAATCTTGACTAATGACCAAACAATGTCAATGTTCAATGTTCAATTGCGGCAAGTGTTGCAAAAAATATAAACAATTTTCTATTGAACTGTTGCACAAAGAAAAATTATAAAAGAATAATTGCAATTTGTTTAATACCAATGTTTGAAAATTGTAAAATGTTACTTTTTTCCCCAACACTGAGGGATGCCAAAAGGGATGTTTTGCTGTAGGTGCTCCCAACAAGATAAGGAGATGCGAGAGAGAAGGACACAGCAACAGCAGCTGACTCCCTCTTTCCGGCTCACAGTCAACCCACGGATAAGGCTCCATTACTGCATTGAGGTCTCTTTTCTTGTAAAGCCTGTCTTTTAAAAATGTTCACTTGTAGTCATTTCACAGCCTCAGTGATTCATTTTACTAGGATGTGTCACTTTCCACGGAACTTCCCTTGTCATGAAGTCCACTGTATTATGGGAAAGTATAGCAACGGAAACGCAAAACTAAAACTACTTTGGTAGAGAACTAATCAGTTACTTTATTATTTGAATTCAGTCGATTTCACATCACTTTAACTGATTGTCTGAAAGACTTAATGAGGCTTGGAATTACTTATTATATCATACTGGGTTATATGTAATCAGGAAATAAGCTATTAAGCATTCAATGTGTTTCTGTCCAATTTCTGTGTCTAATTAACTAAACTAATGCATACATACATTTTGATTTGTAAGAAATTGACCCTAAAGACATGCTCATGTTCTGATACTACAGTAACTTTGTACACCACCACAACAAAGACATACAGGAAGTACAGATGGGCAGCATATTGATGGGTTGTGTTTTCTTTTTACTAATACCCAAAATATTTTTTGATTTTCAGTTTCTTACAATTCACATAGTTGTTAATCTGCTCAGCTTTATTTGAAGCAAACAAATTAGCTATAACAAATGGACAGATCTATATACCTTTGACTTTGGTAAAGTTAACTATGTTTGTTTAACAGAACTGGTGAAAACCAGCCAGTGTATAGACTTCATTTAAAGAATGCACAACCCAGAAAACATACATTGCTATTAGTTTTCTCATTCATTTAGAACCAAAATATTACAAGTTCTTATTGGGTCCTCAGCTGGCTTTTTGGGACAAGTCAGCATTTGCTAGTGCATTTAGGGAAACGTGCCAAATTGGTGTCTTGTCAATGAATGGCTTTTGATCACTAGACAAGCTTCTGGTTAAAATATAAAATGTCATCCTAACATCCCTCAGTCATGTTAATATCACATCTACCTGCTGAAAATGGTGCCCACTACAGCTATGAAGTAAACAGATTATAATGTTATAACATAAAATCATGGCCCGTTTTGCTCAGGCCACCCCAGTTTTACAGCATATTCTTGGGAAAATTTATCTGGAAAATCAAAGTCAGTAAAGGCTAATCAGCTTCTAAACGAACAGGTAAATTTGCATATGACTTGCATTAAAGCAGAATAAAATGTTTCTTTCAAAACATACCGAGCAGAAGGGCGGTTCCTCACAAAGTAAAAAACATCAAAACTGTATTTTTATTTACTGGCAGAATTAGTAGCCTGTTAATGTGGCCTAACCAACACCCTATTTAGAAGAAGATGTTAATTCTCGCTCAGCATCCTGTATCTGACCTAGGACAAAGACTTCTCAGGCTTTTTATTCTGATGGTCTGTATACCTTGAAAAATGTCATTGTCTTTGTTTATTCTTCTTGACTATATTTCTTCTAGATTTCTTTCTTCAAACGTATAAAAAAACAGTGGCAATAACAACAATATTCACAATGGCTCCATGGGCCTCAGAAAATATATATGGTCTGACAAAATCCCCAGTTGACAGTAAATTGTACAGTTCTATCTAGTATTATCCTGTGTGTACAGAAAACATAAGGGTCATCATAATAGCCAGACAAGTTTACAGGTAGTTACTTCATTTAATCTCTGAATGTCCAGACATTTGATGCAACAGTGAAATTGCTCTAATTTGGCTGTGCTCAGATTCCTTTATTGTCATACCATGTATAGCAACAAGTACAGTGTCACACACCATTAGACATCACTGTTATTCCTCTCTCTTGTCTGCTTCCTGTGAATCATACTCTTCCTCTAACTTTATCTTTGATGCTCTCATCCAGTGTTTAAAAACAGTTACCTATGGCCCATTTACTCATGCCAAACTTTCTGAGTGCTTGTTGGCTACAGTACTAATGCTTGTTAGAGCTGACACCTCAACAATTGTTTGTTGAGCGTATTGAAAAGAGTTTGGTTATTGAACTGCAGTGCTTTCTACTTGACAACATGTTGACAAATGTGCTTCACAAAGACCGCTCAGAAGAGTTTTGCAAAACAGTGTGAATGGAAAAGAGATGTGTGAAAACATTTGAATAGTACTTTTGAGTTGAGGTACCTAATCTTCCTTTTGGAATTTAGCCAAATGTTTTTGTTTATATTATTCATAGAACCCGCTTTAGTGTGTTGATGACTGTGAAAAAGTATAAATCCATAATCTAAAAAAATGTGTGTGTCAATGTGTGTGAAAATAATTATTGCCTTTCCTCGGTGGGTGCCTCTGGGCTTAGCAAAAGCACCCCATTGCAAACTCACATTGAGGCATGTGTCTACATTCCTTCAAGTGCATTACCCAAACGACTTTCAGAGGTTTATTAGGACATAAAGAACAAGATGATCAGCATGATAATGCAAAGTTGTAATATTTAATTTAGTAATGAAAGAATACAATAAATATTGGCATTTAGTGCCAAGCAACAAATGTACAATTGTATTTCCATAAGGCTGGTGCTTAAATGGTGCGTCAGACATGCAGCCCAACATTGACGCTGGAAAGGCAGAATAATCTGTCTTGTTGTTATTATAGCACCTTCCCCCAGAGTGGGCTGAAGAAACACATTCATTGTCATTGGCGGTGTAACTAGGAGAGGCACAGGGAACAAACATGTTAGGCGTTTAAAACGCTGCAGGTTATTTTATTTAAGGAAATGTAAGTGGTAGGGAAGGAGGTGAGGGGGTAAACAGAAGCAAAAAACAAAATAAAGCTTTGCTGGGGAGGCTTGGTCGTCTCTGGCGTGGCTTTTGGGAGTTTGGGAGTGCTTAGACGCTCGTGGTCTTGGTGAGTTCCATTTCATTTCTCTCCTTCGTTTGTCCCCACCGTGCTCCCACATCGCTGAACAGCACTGGGAGGCCAAAGTCTCCTTATGGAGCCCTTAAATGCCTCGTCTGACCAAGTCCCAATGGGGGGTGACTTTGCAGGGTGCCTGTGGAAGGTTTCAGAACCTGTGAAGCTTCTTCGGGGGCTTTAGTCTGACAATGATGCAACAGAATAGAGCATGTCTATGCCAGTGTTAGATTCTGATGCAAAAGTGAAGTGAAGAGTCATTCAAGTCAGAGATGTGTTTCTTTATTAGCATTAGTCCATTGGATGTTGACCTTCCATAGTTCTTACATGTTCTTCTCCAATCTCATGGTAATCTCCAAAGCAGGGGAGGGCAAACTTTCTGGCTCGAGGGCCACATTTGTTTTAGTAATGTTAATCATAAATGATTTGTAAAAAAACATGCAGTACATATGTACAATAGATCCCATATAATGTTTAAATAGTTGAAATTCCGACTCAGATGTATAAGAATGGGCTGGTGAGTTGTTTTTTGATTCCCCTGAAAACCATTTCATTACCTTCCGCGGGCCGGATGGAACAGCCTGGCGGGCCACATTTGGCCATCGGGCCGTAGTTTGCCCACCCCTGCTCCAAAGACTATAGCTTTAACACAACCTTTTATGTCAAAATGCATAGGAGGGGGTCAAAGGTAATAACCAATCAGTACACAAGGTCCATCCTGATAAAAAAAAACAATGACAACACATGGACAACCCCCCTAAGAGGCAAGACAACCCCCTTAAATAACCACATCCTGTCCATTGTCCTTTGTTGTAATCATAAATTGTGTCAAACTTAAACCATTTCAGTTCCATATTCCAACACACGATAGCAACAAATGCATGGGTCAATAGAAATTTGGTTTATTGTAATATACTTTTCACCTGTTGTGACTTCCAAATATTAAGACAAAGGAATCAATTAAATGAAAATGTGTTTAATAGATTCTGTTGCTGACTGTTGTGCTTCTAGCTCTACTGCCCAAAACATACATCTATCAACATTGGATGAACAACCAAGAGGCTAAATGTACATCAGTATGTCCTCCATAAGACAGCTGTTCACATTTATCAAACAAAAAACAGGTACACGGATGGTTTGAGCAGATTAACAAATGGTCTGAAGACCCAATGATCCCATTCAGACATCTTTGTCACAAAGACCAGGTCTCTTCTCCCACATGTACAACATTGTCAACACTTCTGGCATTCCCCTGCTTGTCTAGAAAACAAAGACTCAATACTCAGTACTTGAAATAGAAATAAACAATGTGCAATCCATTAATGCATCAATTCAGTAAAATTACCACAACAAGCTGGACTACCTCTGCACCCTGAATGGGCTGCAGGTGCCGTCTCATGTTAATAGTAGCAACATGGACACCAGCAAAACACAAAACTAGAGAGGAATTAGTCAGGAAGGAAATGGAGAGAGCGTGTGTCTGTGGCCACCACCTGCAAAACCATTCCCTTTTTCGGGGTTGTCTTGCTGTTGCCTCTCCGGCGCACCTGCTGCCACTTTAATTTGCAACAAAATATGTGAATTTGATTCACGATCACAAATTGATAACACATACTTTTAATTGACTTGGTGTTATACTGTGATGGATATGTGTTTCTTAATTGTTTTTGAGCAGTCTATATCAAACATATTTGAATTCATTAGTCTACTGTGAAGCAAATCATTTACCAACCGAGAGCATTTACTTTGACATTAACTCGGCCTATTAGTGGAAGAACTTCCAAAATATCCCCAGGAGCCACAAGAAAATTAATAAATCAGGTAAATGCCAACCCAAGCACAACATCTAGAGATTTGTAGATAGACCTCTCTTGCTGCATTTCAGGTCACTGTGTATGTTTCAACAATAACAACATGGAATTTAAAAGCATTAATTGGAGTGTTGCTCGGATGAAACCTTTTCTGTCAAAAAAAGTGTCAAACTGCCAGTCTTAACCTTAACAAAGATCGCCTGGGTCATACCGGAAGTTTCTGAAAACCCATTTTCTGGACAGATGTGTCCAAACTTGACAAAAAGAACCATATCCCACCGGAAAAGCATGAACATTAGAATGTCCAGTTCTGGGGTTACTTTTCTCTTGTGGAGTCATAAACTCTGAGGTACACTAGGAGATAGGGTTATAATAATAAGAAGGTCAGGAAAATAGTCATAGAGCTGAATCTGGGCCAAGACTGAGTTTTTAAAACAGCCCAAAGCATGTAAGAAAATCAAGCAGAAAGTGTCTCAGGGGAATAAAAAATTTGGGTTTTCGATGGACCATGTAAAAGTCCTGACCTTTATCCAATTGTGATGCTGTGGCTGAACCGAACCTGAAGAGGGCAATGCATTCCAGACCCCCCTCAAATATTACTCAATTGGCCGAGTACTCATTAGTGGCTATAGACGTTTACTCCAAAATATTGCTGCCATGGTGGTGCCAAAAGCAATTGAATGAAAAGGTTGACATAGTTTTGCACACAATGAACATATATCATATATTTATTACAAACATATTTCATATATTCTTTACAAAATTTATGAATTAAAAAAACATGTTTAGACAAACCTATCTCTAATCTCTTTAAATTAAGTCAGCTGTAACAACAATGCCTATAAAAAGTATTCACCACCTTGGATGCTTCACCCTTTTGTTGCTTTTATACATGAAATCATGGTCAATATAATTTGTCTTTTGACAAGAATTTGATAAAAAAGCTTCTTACATGTCAAAGTGAAAACAGATTTTTATGAACTAATGTCAATTAATTAAAAATATATGAATGTAAAATAAGTGTTTGCATAAATATTCACCCCCTTTCAAGTGACTGACCTAATTCAACATAGGTCCAGCTAGTTGATGCCAGCAGTGTCACAATTAGCGAAATGGAGATCACCCGAGTGCAGTTGATGTGTGTCAGGTGATAGTATAAAAACACCTGTGTCTTGGAGGTCCAGTCCCTGGTTCATCAGTATTCCTACTACAATTGCAACATGAAGACAAAATAACCCTACAAGCAACTCAGAGAAAAGATAATTCAAAAGTATAAGTCAGGAGATGGCTACAAAAAGATTTCCAACTCATTGGACATCCCACGGAGTTAAGATAAATCCATCATTAAGAAATGGAAGGAGTATGGAACTTGTTCAAATCTGCCTAGAACTGGTGGTCCTCACAAACTGAGAGAACGAGAAAGAAGAAGACTGGTGAGGGAGGCCACCAAGACAAATTCGACCACACTGAAGGAGTTAAAAGCTTCAGTGGCCCAGATGGGAGAGACTGTACATGCAACAACTGTTGCCCGGGTTCTTCACCAGTCAAAGATGTATGGGAGAGTGGCAAAAAGAAAGCCGCTGTTGAAAAAAAGCTCATATGAAACCTTGCATGTAATTCGCCCTAAGGCATGTGGGAGACTCCAAGGTCAATTGGAAGAATGTTCTTTGGTATGATGAAACAAATTTAGCTTTTTGGCCATCAGACTAGACACTATTTCTGGCAAACACCAAACACTGCACATCACCACAAACACACCATCTCCACCGTAAAGCATGGTGGTGGCAGCATCATGTTCTGGGGATGCTTCTCAGCAGCAATCCCTGGATGGCTTGTAAAGTTAGAGGGGAACATGAATGCAGAAAAAATATTGCCTAATCTGCAAGAGAACTACGACTTGGGAGAAGATTTACAGCGACCCCAAGCATACAGCAAAAGCTACACAGCAATGGTTCAAAGACAACAAGGTGAATGTTCTGGAGTGGCCAAGTCAAAGCCCAGATCAAAATCCAATCGAGAATTTGTGGCTTGACTTGAAGAGCTGTTCACACCCGATCCCTGAGCAACCTGACAGAGCTTGAGCTGTTTTGCAAGGAAGAATGGAGCAAAATTGCAGTGTCCAGATGTGCCAGCCTGACTGCGACATATCCACACAGGCACATTGCAGCAAAAGGTGCATCTACTAAATACAGACCTGAAGGGGGTGAATATTTATGCAATCTACTTTACCTTTTACATTTTTTATTAATTTATATAATTTTTTTTAAAATCTGTGTTCACCTTGATATTAAAGACATTGTTTGGCAAATTTCTGTCAAAAAGCCAAATTATAATGACCATGATTTCATGTATAAAAGCAACCAAAGGGTGAAAAATCCAATGGGGGTGAATAATTTTTATAGTCATTGTACATGCACATACAGTGCATCTGGGAAGTATTCACAGCACTTTTTATACATGTTGTTATGTTACAGCCATATTCCAAAATGGAAACAATAAATGTTTTCCTACAAATTTTACACACAATACCCAATATTCATAATGTTAATAGAAAAACAAATAATATTATTTAAATTAAAAACCATGTACATATGTATTCACCTGTAAAGAAGACCAAAAACAGGTGTGCCAAGCTTGTAGCATCATACTCAAAAAGACTTCAGGCTGTAATTACTGCTAAAGGCGCTTCAACAAAGTATTGAGCAAAGGCTGTGATTACTTATGTACATGTCTATATTTTTGTTCTTACTATTAGCAAGTACATTAAAAATATTAAAATTAAATCCATTTTGGAATAAGGCTGTAACAAAAAGTGAAGCGTTGTCAATACTCCAGATGAACTGTGCATAGAATATTACCAAACGCCAATCTTGAAAAGTTCAAGCTAAATACACCAAACCAACTTCTACATTATCAGACTATTAAATTGTTCAATGAATTATATACCTACTTGTTAATAGTCAGTCATTTGTATTACTGTCACAATCACTACAAATATGTTTTTCAATAACAAATATAATATAACTTAATTCTTAGGACATATCAAAAGATTAAAGCAAAGCAGGTGGACTTCACCTATAGGAGGAATTTGTTGTGCAGTAATCTCTTTGTTTAAGTAAATTAGTTACATTTCATCAAACAACAGTCTATTGCAAATGCAAGTTCTTAGTACAATGGTTGCTAACCAAAAAGGTTATCGATCTATAATTGTATTAATTTTATGGTAAACAAACCATTGGCAAATAGCTCATTAGCACAGATTCAATAATGGCCGTGAACGATTGATTTAATTAATATTAATTAAATACTGATATATTAGGTTGGTTGGTAACAATTCTCAAGTACACCAACTGCATTTATCACAATTATAATCTAAAGGTAATTAGGTTCATAGTCTCAGAGACAGATATATAATTACATAACAAAAAAAAACACATGGTAAACACATGAAGCAAGGTGATATTGATTTCACACAAAAGGAAAGGGATGGGGTAAAAATAAGCATTATGTCATGCATTAAATGCACTTAACAACAGCATAAACTCATTACTTGAGATCATATCAAATGTTCTTTACAGGACTTAGCATGTGAATGTCAATGGATAAAAACAAAAGGAATTATGAAACTACACCAACTTCTCGGGTCCTAGTACAGTAGTTTGACCTTGGTAGAAACAGGAAATGATTTGCTCCACAATGAAATCCCCTAGGGATTTTCTTCATCCCATCTGAGTTTTGGTTCATGCTCTTCAAATGTTCAAACGTTCCGTATTTGCTCACAGAACAATGTCATTTTCAAGCTATTCACAATATGTCTTAGTCTGGACAAGGAAAGATCAGTGAGATTAACGAGAGCAAGTTCGCTCTCCATTTTTCTGTGTTCTTTGATGTTAACAATGTTACTCCTTTCCCGTAAAAGAAAAATGGCTGGTCAAAAAACAATATCCCTCTTCAGTTACTGATGTCCATGACAGGACACATCTGCACGACAGTTCTCTCTTCACCTAAATCAAGGAGCTATGTCATTCTCCAAAGACTAATGTCCATGTAGGGACAAAAGGCAGTCAGTGGGTTGCATCAGCATACCCATCTTTTACAGGCCAATTCCAGTGAATCACTGGAATAGGTAATGCATTTCCTTTTTGATTGTCTGAGATGTTCCATGTTTTGAACTGAGCAGAGTGCTTGTGTGTCTGCTATGTCTTTTTAAGATAATGTTCAACTCAGTCGTGACAAACAATTCACATAGAATGACAGAAGACTAACCTGTAAGACTTGGTATTTAAGTAGACCAATGTGCCGGAGTATAGCTGACCAAATCCTTTTATTTAGGCGATGTCAGCATAGAGCAACGTACGCAGAGTAAGGTTCGGTCGTGTAACAACTATGACGCCTATAACACACAACAGAAAACAATTACGGCCACAGAGACAAGCCACACAGGGGATGAAGTAGCCAACTACACTGGATGCAGCTGGCGGGTAATCAGGAAGGGTGCATTCACAGGACATGGGGAAAACCGGACAAACATGTACGATGCTGACTAAAAGCCCGGCAACGTGGTACACCGGGGTACCACACGACCAGGAGAGGGCACGGCATCAGGTGGAGCCGTGACACAACCAAGACAATTGTGATGTGTGATTTCCTCAGGTCAAAAAAAACGTTCAGTTCGGTGGCTCAGCAGACTCATAGGATTAAATGAACCCCTGATGTACCAAACTGTAATAGCGGCCAGGTGTCCTGATTGGGACATGCTGACAGTGCCTGGGGGACCTGCGAATGAGAGATTCAAATGAGCTCAGCACTGTCCACGGTGGATAGATGTTTGACAGGACTCCATTGTCTCATTGGGTTTTACTGACTCCTTGAGGGGGGTCGGTTGTCTGCGAGTTCACTTGTGGTTGTTTATCGGGTTGTGTTCAACTCCTGCACATGTCTGTTTGATAAAATGTCCCTAATGTGCACACTCATGGAGTCAGAAACATGCACATCAGTAGCCCGCTGGATGGCATATTGTAGGGCTCTGTCAGATACCAGTCCTGGTGCTGGGTTGAAGCCCTTCTATGACCCATTGTTATGAGCAGTGTATATATTTATACAAATACTTATACTCGTATACTATTTGTGAAATACGTACGTTGTCCCTTCCTCTAAGAATCCACGAGATAGTGAACACAAGCAGTTTAGTTTAGTCTCTTGGTTGCATACTAAAGTGCTAAAAAGTGATTAGACATTACTGATTAGACTTTTCCCTTGTTAAATTAAGTATCTGTCTACAACAACAGACTGGTTGCAAAACAGGCATGATCAATGAGAGCATTATTATTAGTATATTAGTGCTTAAATTCCTTTTTGTTTTCTTCACATTTGCAGCTCTTATCAGAAACAATTATTTCCAACCACAGGACAACATTTTTAAAACAAGATAATCTCATTAAATAAAAAAGTGGAAAAAATCTGTATTGCCGATAGGACTAAGAGGCCCCTGGAAAAAAAACAACAACAACGATAACATCAATTAAATGTTTTGGATTTCATTCATGAATTATTGGCTGAAAGAAAATCTCCCTCTAGGTTTTGGGTATATAATCTTCCTCACCCAAGTAGGAAATTCCCATCTCTGTACATCAGATTTTTGGTTTACTGCAAATTAAACTGATATAAAAACAAATGGAATAATGGAGAAAACATTTCTGTGTCAATTTGCTGCTTTAAAGAGACTTTAGACATCAATAGATGCCACTATGCCATCAACACTGTCAAAATAATTAAAGCCTTTTTTAATAATAACAATTCATTTTATTAATGAGCGGAGAGTTCCAGAGGCGAGGGGCAGAATGACTGAAAGCTCTCAAGCCCATCGTGGAGAGGCGGGCAGAACAAATGGATGAATTGTACTCTAATAAGAGAAAAATATCAAATGTTAACAATTCTAAACTCCATGTTTATTACTGGAAAGAAAATGTAAAAAAAACAAAAAGTAAATGTTTCACACACCAACATGCTGAGCCTCCACCTCTGAGACAGTGTAATCTACAATAGAAGACCTCTACGGCTGTGGAATTATGTTCCTTTTAATTTGGGGCTTTAGAATAGTGTAAAGTCCCCAGAACTCCTAAAGGAATATCCTGACATGGCCATTGTCTCAGCTGCCTGCGGCACAAGCCAATAGTAGACTCAGAAGGTGAACACGCCGCTTCTTTATCTATCAGCTGTACATCAGAGACAGGCAGTGCCCGGAAACAAAGACTTTACTAAAGTAAAATAGATTTTTGTTTCCAAGACCAAGTGGGAGATACAGACAATGAAAGAACAGCTGCCATCAGTTCTTGGGAATAATCAAAGCAGGTGTCCACTCTAAGGTCTCTCCTAAAACTGTTCACTTTCTTTGCGATATATTATTTGATCTGACTTTGTAAGTTTTGAATCTTTGTCACTGGCTTCAAATAGTTGCTGCTTTAACAATAAATTTTACTGCCTCAAAGTTCAATGTAAAAAAAAACAAGAAAATAGACATTGGATTTTATTCCTACCAATGAAGAAGTACAGCCACTACAGCACATGTTCAAACTGAAAGAGCAATTAAAAACATAAACAATAAAGGTTAGAGATTGTGTGTCTTTGTACTTCAAAGTGAATTCGTTGTTAAAGCACCTTTGGCAGTCATTATATCTGTACATCATTTTGAAGAACATTCAACAAACCTTGTTTTTTGGGCAAGATATGTTTTGTCTTGTCCAAAGAACAAGGTTTGTTAAACTGTTTGCTATAATAAACTGAATAACATCTTTGGAATTGTAATAAGGGATTGCAGTTTTGGGCGCATTTTATAATATGAAATCACATCAAAGCAAAATATCTATGTGGGCCAACTATAGGGGCCAAATCTGAGTGCTTTTGTACATATTCCTTAAGGTTAGTGTAGTGTGAGGCTACAGACAACCCTCTCTGGTTTTGTAATAGCCGGTTACGGGCAACGCTGTGCCGGTTTATGTGTTGCCCTGCTAAGTGTTTTAAATTCTAGATTTCAATGTTTAGTGTTGTTTTGTTTCTTGAGTTCAATAATTTCACCTGTGTCTTGTTTTGTCTTCTCACCAGTGTTTAATTTTTACCTCAGTACTTCCTTATTAAGTTTCCTGCCTGTTGGTTGGTTGTTTTTGTGTCATGTTGAGTTTCCTGTCCTGTTTAGAAGTTTTAAATGATCAATTACCTCAGTATTTTCCCAGTCTGAGGTTGTTCTGTTTGAGTTTAAATGTCTTGATTGTAGAGTAATAGAGTAATATATTTTGGCTACACATTGCATATTTCTTTGTTCAAAAGTACATGTTAAATAGTTCCACTAAATAATGTCATACAATTACAACACCTGTAGATAGGTGGTTTTCGGACTCAGACAGTGGACTATTATACATTCCTAAGTTTGACTGGGTACATTTTTACTTTTCTAACATCAGACTGCATGTCTCCGCAGAAATGATAATACATTAACATCCATAAAAACATTGGTAGGAGGCCCTTTGGCACAGCACGTGGTGGAAGCATCAGTTCACATTCTGCTGTTACAAAAATGATTAATCGTTTTTCATTAATTCGGTATTGTTTTATGTTGTCTTATATTAGAGATACTTTATGCAACCGTTTATGATGTTTAGCAGCTGACACATACGCATTTTGTGACATTCATTGTTTGTACAACAGAGTCACCCATGATGGACAGATACAAATGCATCACTAATGACACCATGTTAGCAATTGACACAACAAAAAAATATGTCTAGTTTATGGATTATTTCCTATATTACAGCACACAGAAGGAACCCATTTTGTGGAACAACCTATCTATGTACAGAAGTAAAACGCAAAGCCTATACTAACCACATCTACACATATTCTCTGAGACACTGTTATTACGGTATTTTCAGACAAATTGTGCAATATCTTCTATATTCTCAGGGGTGATTCAGAAAGCTGTGATATAACCTTTTCATAGACCACGCCTCAGCACTTTAATTGTCTTTTCCCTTAAAAACCCTTGACCTTCATTTCTTTGTGTCATAATGATTTGCTGCTGCCAGCGCGAGGCTCATTGTTTCCCATCAGATTCGAGACAGGGGCCTAAGAGTCTAATTGCAGTCAAAACAACAAACCGCGCCATGTTGACAATCAGGCTTTATTAGATTCCTGAGAGTCGTCAGTGGAATGAAGCCGCGGTGGAAAGACGATAGGCAATGGTGGAATCAAGCCCATTAATATGCGTAGCATCGCTGCATATTACTGAGGGTGTAAATGAACGGCAAGATTGCTGCGTCCGCTGTGGCTTCATGGTGCTAAATAAACAAACACAAATATATTTAGAAATATGTTTTGAAAAAAAAAAAGAAAGGCAGTTCGTTGGCTCAATGGTATATGATTGTCATTGTTTGTGCCTCTTGCAAACAGATTGTTTCTGACACAATCGTGGATTGAATGGGTTTAGTGACAGATGTAAGAAAATTAAGGAGTGGCAGGTTGCAGATGAAACATGTAATGTGATTAACCAGTCGTAACCCAGTCTTTGGCCAATGAGAGTTAAACCAACTCCACTTGCAGATGGGCTGTTAATTAGTTAGATAAGACCACATCTGCTAATGTGATGTGTCCCAGGTCTCCTGTTATGAGGTAATGCAGTTACAGATACCTGGACATCTATGAAGTTAACAGGATGAAAAATCTAATTAAGGCAGTGAAGTAAAACACACAATTTCCTACATACATTGGGTATGTTTGCAGTTTCTGCACACTGCTACAAACGGATAAAAATAGATGATATTTAAAATAACTAACTAACTAACGTTGACTGGGGAATTATTTAATTGTTATTAATCAAAAGTGCATTATAATCAAACTTTTCACTTTGTCATGTCTTGCCTGTGGTGGTGATATAGCGTTATAAATGCAGCCTTTTGTCTTTGTCTAATGCCAGTAAAGAACAATGTCCAGAGTCATTGACACAATGTGGAGCGGAATTGGTAATCAATACCAGAAAGAAGAGAAATTGACACAAACAGAATTAGTTTGCTCAGGCAACAGACAGCTTTCCCCTGCAGGGATCTGAAAATGGTTAAGAATATGTCATTCTACTCCACTGTTGATATTTGGTTGGTTTGTACTGTAGCAGGGGTTGGAGCAGAACACCAAAACTCAAAATGAACCGTTTAATTAAGTTATTTTACAAAATATTTGCAAAGCACATCGATTTTCTTCTAGCAATGCTTGCCAGATACTGCCATGTTCTATACTCACTTTGTTATTAACTATGTAGTTATCACATTGGACTACGAACAGGAACAATGTATGAATTCTGGTGTTGCTGTACTTAAAAGCTTATTGGCTAGCCCAGGAATGTTGGACTTGCCTCTGTTCTCCATCCAATAAATCTGCTCTGTTCTCCATCTCCTGCATTTTCCAGCTAGTTTCACAATTGTGTACTAGTGTACTTTGGTGAATTAATAGGTCTCCTAAAATGTAAAACATTAAAAAGGCACTTCTGCCAATTTGGCCATAATTCAGTTATTAAACGATGGCGTGCAGGCATGGTAGAGAGGTGGCGATGGAGCATCCACCAAGGGGGGTGGGATATCCGCAGGCCGGACAGTGGTTGGAATAGTGAAAGGAAATTTCAAAAATTGTGTTTCTGTACAGTACAAAATGTGTTATGAATTGTTTTAAGTAACTGATTTATACACAAAGCAGTCTGCCTTGTCAAGCGCTCCTAATAATTAACATTATTATTGAAGATTCCCCAAGTTATGGGAATAATGCAGTATGACGGAATAGAAACTAACATTCCTAAGAATACTGTAACTAAGTGAAGAAGGTCCCCTTAGGCCACAATTTTCTTTTCAAGACCTATTCAACCTGTTTTTTTCTCCACTTTGTTTCATTGGGCATCTGTATTACATCGCTGGAGGTATACCTATAGCTTATGTGGGCCATTGTTCCACCCCACTATATTATATTTTCAGTAAGATAGCAGCCCACACAATAAATAACTTAAATTCCTAATATCGAAGCTATGTATTATACTCTGGTAATAACCATCTGAAACTCATTGCAAACTCCATTGTGTCCCCTTCAATAGGGTCTTATAAAAACAGCAAGGAAATAAAGTAACTTTAGCTGTAACCTAAATCAGGCCAGGTACTCTGGCCTGGCTAAATCATGTCTATCATAAATATGTACACTTTCAACACTGAACATATACATTTGTCAACTAACATAAAAATAAAGAACAATTAGCAACAAACTATTTGAATCGTACCCCACAGTTTCTCTTCCTTGCTCAAACTTCGACAGAGAAGTTTCAAATTCTCCATGACATTGTTAGCCACATGCATGAACTAGCTAGTTAGGGAATACTGGTCTCAGTGGCTGAGAGGGCTCATTACATGATTATGAAAACTGACTGAACCAAATCCATTCGTCTCCATTAACTCTCAGCTGCGCAACATACGCCATCAATTTAGGCACCAGGCGTGTCCGCAAAGGGATTACAGAAGGAAGAGTACACACAACCGTGACGCGACGAGACAGAAGGTAGCTCTACTACTGATTCATACAGTTGTTCTACATGAAAGTATTCCTTATCTGGTTACACTGATTCAGACAGCTCTTTTGCTACATTAGGCAGCTAACTACTAGCCAGCCATGCAGCATTTGCCAGCTAGCCACCTAGTTCTGCTAGCCAAGCAAAACAGAAACCTAACGTCAGTGTCAGGATAAATGCAGGTGTTGGCTGAGGGAGGAGGGACAGGTGTTCAGGGAGGAGAATTGAAGAGTTAGAAGAAAGGGCCCTGTCAGCAACATATGGGATTTATTTGAGAATAATGAAAGGGAAGCTAGATTCTGCAGGGTGTGCCAAACTGAAATCAAGTGGTTGGCTATGAACACGACCAACGTCACACAGAATGATTTCATGAATAATTTCTTTTTGTACCAAGTACCTCGATGATAATCAAAAAACTCTCAATTTTTTTAATTATCTAACTGATGCAGTACATCATTAAAAGGCACTAATTAGCTGACACTAGAAAATGACATGGATTTTCTGAATGTTCTTTCCTGATCTGCCATGTCCTGTCTCTTAAGTGCTCACTAGCCTCCTTGTAAAAAGGTTTAAAGGTTAACTGGGAGACGTACAATGAACGGAAATGCACTTGCTTTCCCACTCACGCAAGTAAATTACTTTTACAGGGGTGGATCCCAAAATAAACGATCAAACATTACATACAGGGACACACTAAAACTTAAAAACAGCCCCAGACATCGACCAGGGTAGTCCACTACATCCAGCCTGTGTCTACTTCATCGCCAACCGACCAGCAGATGCATGTACACACACACCAGCCCTTAATATCACCACAATCACCAGGCTGCATTGCAGCTATTATACAGTAATGAATGCAATTTTCAGAGAGCCACAGGACATGCACATGCACACACACACACACACACACACTCATAAGAGTAATACAGACCACATACAGAATTGTAATGACAGAATCACATCATCTGAAGCCTAGAATAAAGCAGGAAGGATAAGGAGCACAAACAGAGCTTGAGCTTGACAGGATTTAAGTCAAGGGACTACACTGCCTCTTGAAAAGTTGGAAATTAATTAATTGAATAAATTGACCACCCTAGGCCACAATATTGGTCTGCTTGGACCGCTGGAACACCCTAGAACATAACATGGATCAGTTTAGACCACTGGACCACCTTAGAACATAACATGGATCAGTTTAGACCACTGGACCACACTAAAACATAAAATTGATTAGTTTCAACTGCTGGATCACCCTGAAACCTATCATGGATCAGCTTAGACCATTGGACCAAATAAATTAAAATACTGTGTCCTTGAACAATAGTTACCATAAGATGGCAACAAACAGTATTTAGAGATGCTTATTAAAATTAAAGATGCATAACTCATTTCAGGGTGAAAACAGCTCACTTTTCCGGCCACAAAAAACAAACAAGCCAATGCTATTTTAAAAATCTTGAAATTGTAGGATGAGTAGTGTTTAAGTAGAGCACTTTTTTGGTAGTTCAGAAAAATTGACACATGCAAATATGCCCAGTAAAAAATCCAAAGTAATTGTTTCATATTCACAATAGTCAACCTCGTCAAAGTTGATTCCTCACAAGTTGAGGATAAGGCCGGGTAATGACAGACATGCCTGGTGTTAATAAATGTTAGAATTGTCAGGCTGGCATCATTTTACTGTTACAATGAAGTAAAATTGCAAAAACTAAAACTACTGTTGTGTAATCTACATCTTCCACCATGCCCCGGCTGCCAATTGCCTTCAGCTTCACCTTTGGCTGCAGTCACTTTGATTGTGCCTGAGGCATGGATGTGGATGTCAACATAGACACTGGCACAAACTCTAGCATAGCAGCACTTACGGAATAAGTCAGTGCATTTCATACATTTGGCTGAGTCGGACTAAGGGGGCCATATTATTATTCTGTTGTCCCTTAAAGGGTTGGTAGCGCATGGGAGTTCAAACAGATCTCAAAGGCAGATCTTCACTGAAGGCACCACAGATTGTCCAGGAGCTCACTGATGCCTTGATATATCAAGGCATCAGTTTTTTACCAACAATAATAGCAGTTAACACCTGCTGTAGCCACGACCAATGTCAATCATCTCAGAAAGAGTACAAGGGAGATTCAAGCTATTCACCCTCAGACGGTGATGTGCCTGTCTAACTGCTAGAGGTCCTAACACGTCATTGGCCCCATCCAAAACATTCCTACAGTCCCACCCATTGCTGGTTGAATTGTGATGGTTTGATTCTACTGACATTCGGAAATGCTGCTCTAATACAGCTGCATGGCAGATGCCTTCTGTCAAGACCCTGTGGATCTGGCCCTGGCTGCCTAGAGACCAGCACAGATACATGTGAATTCCTATTGGTATTTTCTCTGAAGAAAATGAATCGAAGAACCATTATGAAAGTAAAAGTAAAAACATGATACAAAACGATGGTTCCCCATCGCCATAAATTATTTAGAAAACATTCACAGTCATTGTGATTATTATTTTAAACATGTGCATGCCATGCTAATGCCCCAGAAAAGCTGGATTGGCCTCTCACACCACAAGAAGAAAACTTGAGCTATGTTGTGAGGCTGAGACATGGGTCTGCCGATATCTATGTAAAAGTAATAATATCAGTAGGAATTGTCCAGATTTTCATGAATCCCATAGCACATTAGGGTAAAATGCACATTTTAAAAACATTTTATTGTAGTTACAACCAACCTTATCATTCAAATCTAGTCTTGCTGGGTCGCCTGGAGAGCTGTATTTCTCACAATAAAAAAGATCGATATTTGTCTCAGAATAAAAGGGAGACACTGCAGTGCATAGCACGAGATCTGAGAATATAGACACCAATTTGTTATTTCATATAGCTAATTCAATATTGGATGGATCCTAGCAGAAATAAAAACACGTTGGATTGGATTTTATTCATGGCAAACTGTATCAATGCCCCAGAAAAGCTGGATTGGCCTCTCACACCACAAGAAGAAAACTTGAGCTATGTTGTGAGGCTGAGACATGGGTCTGCCGATATCTATGTAAAAGTAATAATATCAGTAGGAATTGTCCAGATTTTCATGAATCCCATAGCACATTAGGGTAAAATGCACATTTTAAAAACATTTTATTGTAGTTACAACCAACCCCATCATTCAAATCTAGTCTTGCTGGGTCGCCTGGAGAGCTGTATTTCTCACAATAAAAAAGATCGATATTTGTCTCAGAATAAAAGGGAGACACTGCAGTGCATAGCACGAGATCTGAGAATATAGACACCAATTTGTTATTTCATATAGCTAATTCAATATTGGATGGATCCTAGCAGAAATAAAAACACGTTGGATTGGATTTTATTCATGGCAAACTATATCAGTGCTGTCTTTATAGCATCCTCAGCATAACATAAGTGGCACATGCTTTAGGGAGAACAGCATCTGCTTCCCCCGCACTGCGAGATGTCCTGCAGGGCTGCAGTGTCAAGGTGGGCCTGTCTAATATTCTGCTCACTTTGATGTCAGGTGGGGTACTGTACTCACTCTCCATCACTGTCATACAGGGTATGCAAGAGGCCAATAGTGCATCCATGCATCCCGAGACCACCCTGCTGCCCCACTTAGCTAAACCATTCTCGGGGTGCTTTGCAACAATGTCAAAGCACCCTACGGCACCATAGCGTGTATTCTCAAACTGAAAATTGTAATGCTGTATTTCTATTCATAATAATTGAAAGCACCTTGAACGTTAAACAACAAAGGATGTTGTTTCAAATGGTTTTGGGATGCAACAAATAACGGCATGTGGGTCTTTGCTCTACGGCAAAGGGACGTCTGTCAACATGTCCAGCTTACCCTTTTCATGGATACTGACTTCTACTGTTTCTAAATCTGACATTGCTTTCTAAAGTAACATTTTTCCCACAGGAAAAACAAGATGAAACATGAGTTTATCCCAAGGTCAATTGATTTGTGTGCATATAACAAGCTTGATTTTTGGTGGAATGCAACAGCACATGTGATCTTAACACAGCATTTGTACTTTACTACACTTGTGTTTCTATTTTCAGAAGTCCTCAACTAATGATTGCCTCTCCAATACATTTCATGCACAAGAGTTTACTGGTATAGTTTATCCTTTGACAATACTATACAAAGACTGTACAGATGCTATGCCTCCATTTGTGAATATCTTCCACATGAAAGTTACAGTCACTGTTAATAGCCATTATTCCTATAGCTAACCAGCATCAACCGAGTATAGTTTGGTAGCATCACACCATTTTACAAGCCATAGAGCAGCAGTGTTAGTAGCCTCTCTTCAAAAATGATACTTTTTATACTTTCTCAACAGCAGTTACATTTTTGACATGACCTCAATGTTGGGCTTTTATTTTTAATAGTCAACACTCCTGCACATAATCAGTTGTGAGTTTAATTTGAAGGTATCTGAATACAAATCTAGCAGATACCCTTCATTTGTTCACTTTATATAATGTTATTAGACAACATTTTAGGGACATGTACCTAGCAATAACAACATTAAATGCTTTGACCTACAGCACTGTGCCTACTCATGTTTACATATGAACATAGTCATGCCAGGTTTTGATAGCAAACAGCCTCTGATATTTATCTATATATGCCTTCCGTGGTGAGAGTCAAATTGTGCGACTGGAAGCACGAAACCGTCTTTAAAAACTAATTTGATGCATTATGCAATTCAAAAGAGAATAGGCCATGGCATCTTGGAATGGGAACACTTACGCATTCTTCTTTTATGTATTGACCACTTCACTCTAAACGCATCACTGGGGATCATATCTCTCTCTCAGTTTTTGTTGCATCCATAATTGCAAGGGAACATTTTAATTTGAAGAGTTATGTGGTTGAACATGCTTTTCAAAGGTCCAGAGCTAGAGATTTTTTCTCCTTGAATGAAACTGGTTACAGAGAAGTGCACTCATGGCCATGACTTTGGTGGTTGGTGGATCCACTGTCAGAACTCATCAGCCAATCCAAGTGGAAGAGAGGACTGTGGATTATGGGTACTTGGCATTTTATCCATAACTTAAAGCAATACGGCTTTGGGAAACTGGAAAGGAAAATGGTCTGTCTCTTTTAGGGTACGTAAACACAGCTCCAAAAAATGTATGGAACACTTAATTTCGATGAACGAAATATAGGAAAGAACAAAATCTTTACTGTACAGTGTGTAATTTGTTAGAACCACATGACATAACAGTCAGTGGAAACCAAATTCAGCAACCGACTGAAAGTCAAAGTAAACAATTGAAATCACAGGCTGTTCCAACTTGAGTGATTTTCATCACTGCGACTCATTATGTGCCTCAGTAGCATCTATGGTCCCCATGTGCCTGGATGCACTTCCACAATGTCAGGGCATACCCCTGATGCTTTTGGGGGATCTCCTCCCAGACCTGGATCAGGGCATCAGTGAGCTCCTGGACAGTCTGTGGCGCTACTTGGCAGCAATGGATGCACTGATATATAATACCCCAGAGGTTCTCAACTGGATTCATGTCTAGAGAACGTGAGGGCCAGTCAACGGCATCAAAGCCTTCGTCATCTAGGACCTGCCTACACACTCTGGCCACACGAGGCCGGGCATTGTGCGGCACCAGGATGAGCCCAGCTGCACCAGCGTTTGTTCAGAAATGTACAAACCAGTAGCCCACTGGCAGTGATCCTCCTGTTTCTCCTCATGCAAAGCAGATACCAGTCCTGCGGCTGGGTTGATGCCCTTCAACATCTTTCCTTGTGTAACGGCCCATCTCCTGGTATTCCTTCCATGCTCTGAAGTTTGTACTGTGAGACACAGCAAGCCTTCTTGCAACCACAAATCAAGAGAAGAATCAGCCAGGAAGGATAAGGAGAGAGCATTTGTCTGTGGCCACCACCTGCAAAACCGTTTCCTTTTTGGGGTTGTCTTGTGGTTGCACCTGCTTCCTACCTGGACAGATTGATATCCCTGAAGTTAAATTGACTTATACTGTGATGATGATGTGTTCCCATAATTGTTTTGTGTAGTGTACTTGTATCAACAGTATGGACTTTGGGATGTGATGTGCGACATATGCCTTCTGCCTGCTAGGAACGTCATGCATTTGTGGCTGGACTGAATGACGTTAGTGGGGTTTGAGTTCAAGGTTTTCTGCAAACCTGAAATTATGGTCACATTCAAATACACAAACAATTCCTGCCCCCTGTCTTTACTTTCAACTGAACTGTTGGTAAAGTTAAAACCCATAACTAAAGACTGACATTTGGACAACCTTAAACAGCCAGAGGGATTTCTTTTGGATAGAAGAAAACGTATTCTGTTTTCATTTAATTCAGGAATTCAGGTAAAAGATATGAGTAAATCCAAATCAAGAAGGATTTTAATTTGCAGAAATATATATGTATTAATCTTACCTAAAAATATTTCGACTGCTTAACAGTTTTAAAAACTACCTTTTCTATATTCCAATGTTAATGCTTTTTATGTTTAATCAGTAGTGTGGTCAGGACAGTAAATCTGGACTAAGAAAAAAAGTAACCTCAGGCAAACAGTATTGCAGCATTCGGTTACGTACCAAGTGGCTCTGAGGCAGCTTTAAAACATTTCAGAAGGTGTACTGTAGGTGATAAGACTAGGCCCTGAAGCTAATTTCAGCCAAAGTATGTTCAAGCTATATACAAAGCAACACTGACTACAACATTATCCATTTCAGCTGGGAATAGAGATATTTTGCTAATACTAATGGTAAAAAACAAATGCTTTTCATGAAGCCCATTGAGTCAAAAGATAAAAGTGATTTAAATTATTTAAAACAGGTCAGCTGACCAGCTGCCAGCTGACAACAAGTAAATAGCTGTGCTATAATAGAGGCTGAGAAAACATGTCTAATGCCCTTTTTCATAGTGCCAAGCAGTCTACCAATGTTAATGTTCAAGCTCTGACTGTACGGCTGGCTGACGTATGGCTGTGAGCTCCACAGAGCAATGCATATTGACCTAACATCGACTAAGGTGGTGGGTGTCATCATCAGCAGGACATTTCTGTAAACATGTCCTCACGTGTGCCGTAGTATGCGGTGCTATATTCCACTCTCCAAAGCCTGTCGGGTTTATACTTTTTTGCATTTCCTATTAATTCATTTGTTCTTATCTGCATCAAACATACATTTTTCTTAAGTATTCCATACATGTACTGACTTTCCTTTGCAAGAGTTACTGAAAACATTTTTGCATTTAAACTAAAAACGAATTATTCATAAAAAATATCGGTGTGAAATTTAAATTTGAAATCCAAAAAGAATTTCCTTTGCAGGCCAATGCCTTGCAGGAAGGGTGGCATGATTGTGGAAAGTTCACAAGGTTTTCCCTTTATCTCAGTAACTGTGACTATCATTGACATCAGGGATTTTGGGGGCAATCTTTTCAATATGACTCATAGTACACTTATACTATTCAAATGAAACAATTGTTATCTTAAATCTGGACCCTGTTTGATTAAACTGGTTTCAGTGATGACTACAAAACTACCTGTACTCAAATACCTGTACATACCTGCAATCGGCTTCCCCCAAAATGCAGTTCCTGCTGTGAAGGAATTTTGCAGTTCGCAGAGGTTTAACACTAAACTTACACTGTGTTATTTGGCAATAGAGAAAATTACAAAAACTTGTTCTCATGGATTGGGTCCATCTCACCCATCCATATGAACAACAATAACGGCAGTTACTCCCATTAAAGTCATATGTCAATGTATTGACTTCCTAGCCCCCGGGTGAGCTGTTTAAACAAAGCAAGTATCTTTCATAAGAATCCTAGCCTTCCAGGGCATTGTTGGGGTCATTGATGACACACACAGCAGAATGAGTGGTTCAAATGAAGATAAGTGAGTTTACGTTAACAGAAAGCTTTACCATATCAGGAACACACAAAGTTATCAAAGAGATTGTGTCATTCTTGAATGTGCTCCAAAAGCGGCCATGATCAACAGACACATTATGAGCGCTAAATATGAGCAATATCGTACGTTACCTACAGTGGGGAGAACAAGTATTTGATACACTGCCGATCTTTGGAGGGAGCTGAAAGTCTGTATTGCCCAGCGACAGCCCTGAAACCTGAAGGATCTGGAGAAGGTCTGCTGCAGTGTGTGCAAACCTGGTCAAGAACTACAGGAAACATATAATCTCTGTAATTGCAAACAAAAGTTTCTGTACCAAATATTAAGTTTGGCTGATGTGATTTTCTGGATTTCTTTTTTTATTCCGGCTCTCACAGTTGAAGTGTACATATGATAGAAATTACAGACCTCTACATGATTTGTAAGTAGGAAAACCTGCAAATCGTCAGTGTATCAAATACTTGTTCTCCCCACTGTACGTATATATATCTCCAAACAACAATGTCTGTATGAAATGTACTTTCCCTCAAATTTGTCTAAGCTTACATTTATTAATTTCTAGAATCAATCAAGTTTGATAGCCAGTGTTGCGTTAGGCTATGGACATGATTGTTAATGTGCCAGTTAATTGTTACAAAGGAGCACTGATCACACTTGTTAATTAAAGCTCTGCATTTTGTGTGTCTGAGTCCTTGCTATAGGCACACCAGCATCCTACTCCTTGGGCATGCTAACGCTACAACTTCTAAGTAAGGTGTGTTGTAGAGTTGTCTGCCCATGACACGGGGAAGCTCCACGAGGATCTGAGTC
Organism: Novumbra hubbsi; assembly: GCA_016801125.1. NCBI lineage: Eukaryota > Metazoa > Chordata > Actinopteri > Esociformes > Umbridae > Novumbra > Novumbra hubbsi. Next base: position 12,914 of record JACXGK010002661.1, on the reverse strand, counting down.
CAAGAGGTGTTTTCATATCTATAGTTGCAATTAGCTGCAGTCACATTTGGCATTCTTTTGACCTCAATGGCTAAAATGTTGAGAAAACAAAAAACGATTAATTAATGTGTTTTTAATTTACTGAATTTACTGTGTATACTTTGATCAAATAACAGTATTTTACATTTTATACATTGCATACAGTGTACAAAATCTATATTTTACATTATTCAAAATGATGTGCAAGAACTTTAGGAAATGTTTCATTACTCCAACATTTGATGCACAGTCATATTCACACTTCCCTCTAAAGGTGAGTGGTTGTTCATCATTTGCAAGCAATGCGCGTCATCACAATTTCTTCTTGGCCATGCTGTCCTAACTACCTGACTACCATTTAGTAGTTGCTTTTTCTCCTGGCTAGCCTGGTCTAAGCACTGTCTGCACTGCACCTATAACTTACTTGCTCTGTTCTTTTATTTTCATGTTTTCCGGTGACATTTCCAGACATACATATGTCTACCTATGCAGTTTTGTGACTATATTTACTGATTGTCTGTGCAAGAGTGGCTTGTTATTGAAGACATGGGACATGTGCAAGGATTTCTTTCCAGACCTCCACGCAAAATCTGTACTCGTGTATAGAATGTGTGCAGACGTATTTGGAGTATGCAATTTTTTAAATACAGGTGCAACTATGTGTCAAGCCACATAGACAATGTTATGCCTTAAAAAATAAAAAATAAAAAAGTGATATACAAAAATATTGGTAGCTCTATAATGCTGTCTAAATATACCTCTGTTTGCTACTAGAATACCTCCATTACCTCAAGAAATAAAAAACATTGCTATGAACATTTATGGAAAAGTATGACACGTTTGAAATCACATTTTGTGCAATCCAATGTAAGTCAGTTGGACCGGGTATGGGAAATCTATGCTTTGTTCCGAAGCCAAGAAAGACCATATTGACACTAGTGTCATATGCAGACATGCACCAAGGAATACCATGAGAAGATTATCAGACGTAGGCTAAGCTGTGTGACCTGGATTTTAGATTTGGCAAAATATTAGGGTGTAGCATGGGAGATACTGTATGTTAGACAGGACTTGTTACTCGGTTGATGCCTTATCTTTCTGATCTCCTTTCAAATTGTCGGCAAATACGGGGGCTTTGCATATTCAACACATGATTGGCTGGACTGCAGGGAAGTGGAGGGAATGGGGGGTTTGAGTGGATCTGGCAGACAGCCTTGTTTGTAGGAGTGAGCTGTCAAGACAGAGACGCCCCTGGGGTGGCCACGAGAATGGATTCTTTCTTCCCCTCCCTCCCCGCTCTCTCTCACTCGCTACGTCTCGCAACATGCAGACAACAGGCAAACCCTTTCACTGGCTGTGTTTGTGTAAGGCTTCACAAAAAAAAAGAGAATGTTTCATATTTTTCTTGGAGCGAGTCAGAGACAAATGGTTTCTGGTAAAGGCATATCCTGCTCTCCAGCTGCCTGCTATTCCAGCAGATCAACTGAAATCACCACTGCAGGCTTTCATTTTCCAGCTACAACTTTAAAATCTTTACATTAGCCAGTCATCCATTTTAAAGTCACTGACTGAAAAGTACTCATGAGAGAATTAGGACTCCAACTCTACCAAATAAAATACAACAATATGGCTATTAAATAACATACAGTGATGACTCTCATTCAAGTTGTTTCCCTGTATGTCTTTCACTTAGCTGTCTTGGACATAAATATAATATTTTGTCTGAAGTCAGTTTGACCGTTGAACATCATATGATACAATCAGAATACATTATAATTCGGTTTCCATTCAGCTCCAGCTTCAGGGATGCTGAGCTTTTATAGCTGAGCTATTTCATGATACTTTCTTCCAAACTGACTGTTCTTCCACCATGTGCTGAAAAGTCTAGGCTTAGCAGCTGTGGCCATCAGAGCCTGGCCCACCTCAGAGGTCTCGCACGGGGCGTTCCTGTCACCTCTTTGCCATCCCTATCTCGGTGGCCCCCTGCTTCCCGGAGCATCTGGCCCCCACTCTAAGGGGAGCCTGGCCTAGACCTCTACTGCCTCCCCAGTGCAGTCCACCATTGCCAGGGTATCAATTTATATCATATTAACTTTCCCAAGCAGCACCAGGTGCTCGATTAGGAGACAGGCCCTGGGCCAACTGAAAGGCAGCACCATTTAATAAATCATTCTCCATTAGGTCCTGCTAGCCTCTCCTCTTCACTCTCTTTTAATGCCATGACACGGGGAAGCACCAAGGACCCTGAGTGGATCTGAGTCCAAGAGTGAGAAGGTGTTGCTGCAGCTCTTATTCAGTCTTTTTAGTAAAACGTTTTAAATCTTCACAGTATGTCTAATACATCACAGTCTGTTAATTTACTGAGCATAATTCCAATATATTGTGTGATTTTTTAATTCTATGAGCCTGCTTTGGCATTTGAAATGTTCAGCCTGAACATGTGGGCTTAATACATTTGAATATATTTACATACAGAGGTGATAGCATATCCTAAAGCTCAACCCTTTTCCCAAATGTAAAGTTATTGGTTTAATGCAATACAATTGTGGGTGTAAGGTGGGCCTGAATGAAGACAACAACAGCAAGACAACCCCAGAAAAGTGAATGGTTTTGCAGGTGGTGGCCAGAGGGTCGTCCTCTAGTGGGACCTGTGCTCACAGCACAGCACCTTGGAATTTGATTCGCCAGAGAACACCAAGAGACGCCATGGTGAACGTTATGCTGCAGGTGAACGTTATTGAATCCCTCAATTGGTTGGTGTATTTTGGATTCCATTGACCGTTATTACGTCACTTTGTTCTCTACAAATTAAAAACAGTGGAACTGCACCAGATTAAGCTAGTTTTTAGGAAAGGTAAAAACAACAGGCCATCAAATGTGCAGCTTTAGCTTTTTGTGTTCTGGAACAGGAATTAGGCTCATGCTGCTACTACAAAGTAAAGATGTTGGTCGTTACAATAATATATTTAGGTAATCAACACCTTTTTTGAGCAGTGTGTTTATATAAGTAATTCCTACTATTTCTACAAATATAAGGTGATTCTCTAAAGAATGAATCCCCTTTACAAATGTTCCACATTTATTGTCTTGAATAAAAGTTAATCAAAATACATGAAATCAAAATGAATGCAACCAATAACGTTTGCCACTTCTAAACAAACAAAGTCTAAAATGAAAAATGAAGTCTACATATTTCGAAAGAAATTCAAGGGAAAAGCCACTCGAGAGCCACTGTTTTACGATATCACATTGCAAAAAAAATCTAAATAATGCTCCTTTAATATCTTATTCAGAGGGCCACCTTAGCAATTAAGAAGAGTGTGCATAAGTAAAATGCACTGGGCATAATGAATGAAGGGCTTCTAAAAGCCTTTGACTGTAATTACATTCAACAGTATGAGAAAACAAGGCCCTGTGATCAGGAGCAACAGAATCCAGAATCACTTAACCTGGCCTCATCCCGATTTAAACAAGGTCTAACTTACAATGTTTCCCAATCTGTGAATGTGGCAAAATGGGGGTGAAACGAAGCGTAATGAATATCTCCAGACAGTCTGATAGGGCTACTGTACATAAATACGTAGGAGGGGATAGCATTTAAGGTCAGCGTATTCATGGCTGACCCACAAGCTCCCTTCGATGCATCAAAAGGTTCATTGTCCTCTCTTGCGTCTAAGGCTTTTTATGGGTCCACCCTGACAGTCTCGTAGAGTACCTGCTCCTGCCAGTTGAACTTCCTGAACCATTATAGGAGGTGAAACCTATGCCGCCAAAGCATCTAGTATAGGACCTTTTTTTATCCTTTCTCCCCTACTCTGTGTAATTGTACCCGACAATACAGGATTGTTCATTTAAAACACCATTTTCTTAATAGATGTCAGCTGCTGGAGTTTCCCGTCGAAAACGCACAGAATGTTGTTCCACCGGGACTTCTTCCAAGTAAAACAGCTCTAAATGTCAGTTTCCGTATATGGAAAAAAAATAGATGTGGGAATTTGAGATCATTTCCTAACCAAAGACATATATTTGAACTTGAATGTTCAGACTGTTATTCTACACTTTTAACTTTTCGGCACAGAGAGTAAATAGACTGGAATGTTGGTGACAGTTCCATGCCTCTCTGGATGCCAAAAAATTGATTCAGATATTCACTATTGTCTAAATTATTGGTCCAGTTTGGAGTACCAACATCTGTTGTATAACAGATATAGACTGCTCTATATATAACCCTGGAATGTGGGTTTGGGATAAATACATATTGTATTGTTGATACACTTAATGTTACCTCTTAAAAGGCACTAAATGTGTTAAATGACATTTCATTACTGTAAATGTTCTCAGAGTTTCGCATTTCACATAAGATCACGTGATGTTTTGGAACACCTCACGTCGTTCATTACGTAAAATTATATTGGTTTGAAATCCAATTAGTTTCTCGTTAAGGGCCATGAAGAAGCTTAGAAAACCTTGTCTGTTCGTTTGTTGAAAATTAACATTTGGCCCACTGACCAAAAACAACACTTATGTGTAATCATATTTTAGGATACTGCTGCATGATTAAGAAACCTACTCTCATGCGTCCAGAACACAATAGCACGCACAGCTTAGGAAGATGAGTTGCGTTGAAAATAAATACAGGTGGAAGTGTTATTAACACAAATATAGTAAAGGAAAACAATTGAAAGAAAAAATGTATCTGAAATCTTTGTGTGCCACAATAAATGGCACCACTTGATGAAATACTTTGTGCAACTTCCCTAACATTGCTGATCCTAAAAGGCATAGTTAGGTTGGAGAACACATGACAAGGGATATGAGACCATTACATACACTATTTCTCTGACTGCAGATTCCAAAGTCCACACTGGTGGACTCTCCTGTCCAGCTGATCCCACTGGTTTTCTATGAGGTTTAAGTCAGGGGACTGGGATGGCCGTGGCAAAAACTTGATTCAGCAGTCAGTGAGACATGTTTGTGTTGATTTTGCGGTGTGCTTTTGATCCATCTCCAGCTGGAAGATCCAACCACAGCCCAGTTCAAGCTTCCTGGCAGTCAGGCCTTCATTTAATACCTGCTGGTACTTTGGAAGAAAAACAGCCCCACAACATCAAAGATTCATTTTTTTCCTGATTTGTTCAGCTCAACCACCTTTTGTCACACATCATAAATGTATTCTCAGGTCTTTCCAATAGTGTTGGGTGATCAGAAACATGAGTATACCTTATGACCACCACTTCAGTCAAAATGAACACGGATCTGAACAACCAATAAATACATCTATAGATCCAGATAGTGTAAGAAGTGTACCACTGCATAAACAAGATGCCAGTGAACCTTTGCTAGTTTCTGCAAAACAATATGTAAATGAGACCAGACCCCTCACTGTCTCTGTGACCCTGCTCCTGCTCTGAATGACTCTTATCTCAGTGTCCTCTGCAACGGAACACTGATTTTCATATACAATCGCAACCTGGCGCCGTTTGCCCTGGATTAATTTATGCTGATTATCTGAACAGGCAGAAGGTGAAAGGACCCATACAGTCTTGACTGTGGCGATTAGCAGCCTTGAAGTGACTCTTCCCCAGTCCCATGCCTTTTGCTAAACATGGCAGACTAATTAGAACAATGGCAGACACTGGGTAATTACCTGAAATATAGACTTTTTTTTTTTTCTAGAAGCAATAGTACTCTCTTGACTGTATTCGACAATATAGTTTCATGGCTCACTTAAAAGAGGCATCTTAATTGCCATCTGATTGTACGCCTCTCTGGGCTGTAAAGGAGCAGGCTATGTCCTTCAGGTTCAAGTTCAGAATTTAAATGACCAATAAGATCATAAAGAGCCTGCTGATATGCTAAGTTCTGTAGATGTCAGTGAATTTGCATTCCAGTCCACTGTCGCTTGTGACATACACTTGAAAGACAGAAAGCATTAGGAATGCCTTGTCCTTTACAGGCACAGTATGATTAGGCTGCACCCGTTGTTGTGTAGATGCTGTGAAAATGGTCCGGTACTCAATGACTGAATGAAAACAAAGTGTGGTCAAATGCAACGTTGTGGAGATGGTGAACATGGTTGCCCACACGGCTTAGCAGCACTAGGCTCACCTCAGTGGCACTCCATCTGTTGATGTCTCAGACGCTGGGGAAACAAAACAAGGCCCAAGCAGGGCAGCTACCAGCTCACCATCTGCAACATATGATGCCAGGAAATCCCTCAGCAAGAATTCAGCGTCTAAGATTCGGTAGCAATGTTGCTGTCTAGAGGACAAACCGTATTGCGTGTATGCACACATGAGCTCATGATTCTTAACTTGACTTCCCCTCCGGTGACAACGAGTCATGACCTAAACAACCAGCTATTCGTCTCACAGTTTCAGGACTAGCAAACTGATTCAAAGGAGCACAGCTCCAAGAATCATGAGCCATTTGACAGGTGAAATAAAACTTGCAAAATGGCATTAGGCATTTTATTGACACATAGCTATTAATGTTCATTTAATGTTCATTTGTTTATGTTTACTGCCAGTGACATGTCTGTAGATCCCAATTCCAAGTCAAGTAATTTTGTGTGGCGGCAGCAACAGAAGGAGCTCTGCAGGTCATTGGAGACAGAGCCATTGACTGGTCATGCTTCAACGAACATGTCACCATGACTGTATTTTCTCCCCATCCAACCTTATAAACTGCAGTGAGCAAACCTGGACTACGAGGTCATTGTCCAGCCATTACGTAGGCAACAGGCCTAGGGGGAACTCTGACCCCAGATATCATGAAGCTATAAGCCACTGGCACAGGAACAGAGACACAATGCCCGACAATGTGTTATTTATTGCCGACAAACAAACAAAGATGTGAGACTACCAGCATACAGTAATCGGAATATTATATATTATAGACATCTTATTTTTCATAGCCATAACAAACAATTTCCTTGTTTCAGATGTGGTAAAGGGGTTTACTCAAAAGTCTAATATGACAACACATTTGAAAACTTAAAACACATCAATAATGCATTGCACTATACCGTAGTCAAACACCCACAAAGACACAGCATTGGAATATTATCAATAAATGGCCCAATTAGGAAAATCTTCGGTCCAAGTTAGATTGAGAATATATTGATAATATGGTGCTTTGCACCAACCATGTAGGCAGTCAACATTGGTGGTGGATGTGGTTACAAAAGTACAATCAATGTAATTCTAATGAGAAATAGAGGATAGGATAGTAAATTAATTGGAATTCAAATCAACCAGGTTGATGAAAAGGCCTTTTTATTATACATAGCAGCACTGGAAAAGCAGTACTAATTGTGGGGATGGGTTCCTGAGAGTATTTTTCAGGTACCATAAGATGCGTCTCTCTAATGCTACTGTTTAGGATTTAGTCACAAAAGGTGATGCAGAGCTGTATAGAAAAATTGTCTACCAAGAAATGTATTGAGAGAATGAGAAGTAGAATCATATACTCTGGTTCCTCGAATTGCCATAAAAACAGTGGAACTGCACCAGATTAAGCTAGTTTTTAGGAAAGGTAAAAACAACAGGCCATCAAATGTGCAGCTTTAGCTTTTTGTGTTCTGGAACAAGAATTAAGCTCATGCTGCTACTACAAAATTTGGGATAATCAGAACGGCATAATAAAACACTAAAACATTTGATCATCTCGAATGTTAGAATAACAGAGCACCCTTGCATCTAGTGCCCTTCTCAGATTTAAAGAACGGAGAAGACAAAACTGCTACAGCAGCACTGCAGCGGTAAGTTCCTTACCAAGAAACATTCAGCTGCTAAAATGATGATAGCACAAAATGATGTCCGCACCTGGACTGCAAATTTGGGGGATAGCAATAAATGCCAAAAAATGCAACTTTCTTTCCAACAAGGATATCTAGGTCCTGCTCCTGGCAACAGTACTTACTGTTCTTGACGGCTGTTACTCTACGTAAACGGATCCAGCCGCACTTTCTTTAACTTTTTATGGAAATTCGCACCGTCAGCCTGCTCTCTTTAAAGCATGCACACCTGTCAATTGCTATGACCTCACCTGTGTTGCTGCACACTGTCCCTACTTAATTACAGACACATATTTGTTTTAACAGCCCTGATCTGTGTTGCTGCACACTGTCCCTATTTAATTACAAACCTGTGTTTGTTTTTGCGGCCCTTACAGGTGTTCCTGCTCATGGCCCTATATAATTACAGACACATATTTGTTTTTACGGCCCATTTCGGTGTTTTCGGATCACTGTCCCTACTTAATTACAGACACATATGTTTTAACAGCCCTGATCTGTGTTCCTGCACACTGTCCCTACTTAATTACAGACACATATTTGTTTTAACAGCCCTGATCTGTGTTGCTGCACACTGTCCCTACTTAATTACAGACACATATTTGTTTTACCAGCCCTGATCTGTGTTGCTGCACACTGTCCCTACTTAATTACAGACACATATGTTTTAACAGCCCTGATCTGTGTTCCTGCACACTGTCCCTACTTAATTACAGACACCTGTTTGTTGTTACCGCCCTGATTTGTGTTCCTGCACACTGTTCTTATATAATTACAGACCTTGTTTGTTGTTAAAGCCCTGATCTGTGTTCCTGCACGCTGTCCCTATTTAATTACAGACACCTGTCTTTTGTTACAACCTCACCTGTGTTCCTGCTCACTGTCCCTATTAAAATCAGTGTCCAGAAATCCCATAACGCATCTTTGACAAAACTGCAAAAATAATGAAGTCGGTGACTTGTGTGTTTCTTTTTTTTCTCTGGGTTGTTGTTACATCAATTGAACATGTATTAAATGCGCATCCAATAGTTCATCAGTACTGGATGTATGGAAAGATGCCGGGACAGTTACATACCTGTTGTTGTAGGAAATGCTGTCTATACAACTCCCGCTTCCCCAAGGTAGCTAAGACTACTGTCCGGAATAGATTTTTACAAAAAATCTATCTGATGGATAAGATGTTGTCCCCTAACAAACATACTGTATAGCATGTTTGTGACTGAGACCGCTGGCCGGTAAAAAGCTAGGTGATGATGGATGTAAACGATGTTCTCTCCAACAACAAGAAAAACAACATCATCTGTTTCATTTATATAGCTAAGTATCAAGATGTCCTCTTTTCAATAATTTGGGTTTGAAACACTGTTTTCTTCATTTTAAAATTGAAAACTGTGGTAACTGCATGGTCCATGTTGTCCGCCGTTGACAAATGCAAGGTAACAGGGATTAGCTTCACCATTTTTCTCCTCCAAGCCAGAACTAATATAGCTTGCATGTACAATTTAAGTAAATAAAGTAAATCAATCCCCCTCCCTGGCTCCCCACAGTACCTTCTACCCACAGGCTTGCCTTCTCTGTCTCTCTTGTTGGTCTACATTGTCTTTCAAGTGACTAGAAAGATATTTCTGATATTATTTCTGTTTCCATGTTAAGATGTTCTTCACTCTGTTGGCCAGTAGGGCAGAGTGGAGAATGTGTGGAAATAAGAGAGTTTTTGTGCAGGAGAGTGTTTGTGTGGTGAGAAAATAAAATGTGTGTATTTTTGTATATCCGTGGAGGGAGTTTGTTGGGGAAAGTCATATAAAACAATTGTATATGAACATTCCATATCTTTAGGTTCTGTCAATGAGGCAGCAGTTTGCGTGCTTATGATGGCAATTTTAATGGAAGCACAAATTATCATTTTCTTTTTGATCAATATAATAAAAAATGCCAGGACAGTATTTAGGGATGTTTCATATAACCTAACTTGTAAAATGCTTCAATTTCCCTTTGGCCTGACTTTAACTACATACCTCAGCTGTTCTGCTAAGAAAGTGTCAATATTGCTGCTAAGTCAATACCTCACGGGCATCCCTCAAACCTACACCCGGTCCTCTGTACACATCAGCAATAGCTATGCTCATGCTCTACCACACACACGCGTGCATGCCTTACTTTTACACACAGCAAGACGCCTAAAATAATCATTACAAGTACAGTGCTTCTAAAAGTGGCAACATTTTGCCAGCAAGAAACAAATGGTTAATTTACACTAACTGGGATGTCAGTGGAATATTGTAGATGAAAACAAGCTGCTGGCTTATATTAATGTTCTGGAGGGGAGGTGCAAACTTCCAATTCATTTTAATGCAAACATCAATATGATTTACTAACCCATAGGGAAAAACAGGCCATTAAGGAGACATGGGGTAAAACAAAATTTCAAATATTTCAATTAAGTTTAGTGTTTAAGTGTTCAGAAATATTTTTTTAAGGGCAATTAGCTGGCTACTAGAAATGTAGATTTAATGTAGACAACTACATTTAAACACACAAATGTCCATTCTGGTTTGGGTGCTTTGGAATTACAATGTACACAGAGAAAGGTTTATACAAGACACTCAAACACATACATTTGAACCAAGGTCTAGTGATGTAAAATGTAACTTGGTAGTATAACTAATATGCTCTTGAGCTGCTGAGAGAGAGTGGAAAGAGGTAGAGCAGGTACAACAAGATGGCAAACTCTGTTCTGACATGGCCAACACATAATGAAGTGCGGTTTGAAACCCTATTCATGGCAGTGACATCAATCTCTTTATCCGTTGATGAGAAACCTTTCCCTCTCTGTCAATCCATGTCACAGTGTAACCATAGATACAAGCCAATGTCCCTGCTAAAAGCTACAACCTCCCACACATCACAATTTCCACTGCATCGGACTGAGTATCAGTTCTGCCATGCACTGATAGTACATGACAACAAAGCACAGTGATGCAATTGCCATATGTGTTTCTGTTACTGTTGTCTAGCTGACACATTCATGCAGTGACCATAATATGGGTTGAGGACAGCCTCAGGAAATAACTGTAGGAAAACAGACTATTTCTTTAAAGTTACTTGGGTTACGTGAGTAATTTGAGCCAATAAAACAAAAACACACATTTTATATATGATCTAGGTCCTCAACAACAACATAAATATATGTATGTATTTTTGTGAAGGGGGGTGTTAAGCAAACACTGTTTAGTAAAGTTATCTATATTATTTTCAAATCCATTAACACCAAAGGCTCTCTCACGGTAAAGTCAAATCATTAAAACATTGTTTGGAGTATACCTATACATCGATTCTACACCTCCAGATGAAATTGTTAAATGATTTATTGTACTAATTGTTTATCTCAAAAGAATTCCACATTAACTTAGTACAAACAGATTTCTAAGAGTTAAATCCTTTCCTGTTTTCCATAGCTACCTGCTCCAGTGTATTCCATTACATTAAATCTATGTCATGCATTAATTATTTCATCAGTACATCAGAGGACAACATATTTATTTTATTTGTTCTATTTCATGTATTTGTTCGGCTAAACCAAATCAATCACATTGTGTACCGCTTCATTTAGAAACGATGGTAATACAAACAGGAAGATATTTTAATTTGCATAATAGCAAAGTCCCTAATAAAAAAAACATTTTCATATAATTTGGGAATCATTTTCAGTTAAATGTTTATGGCTCATTTTCCCATACGGTGTATAGAGTAAAGTTTCCCTCTCCACAATTTTCTAATCCTATCTATTTTGCTATATATTCTCTCAATTTAACAGCTGTAAAATCTAAGGAGTACATCTAGCATATCAACATGATACAATTCATCGGTGCTGCCGAGGGCCAGTCAATGGCTTCAATACCTTTGCCATCCAGGAACTGCCTACACATTCTAGCCACTGACCATATCCTGCACCAGGTGGTACCCAGGGCCCATTGCAATGTACGGTCTGACTATGAGTCTGCAGATTTCATCCCTGCAAGTAAAAGCTGTCAGGGTTCCGGTTGCTAGTACGTTGAGTAAAGTGTGAACATCAAAGGACATGACCGGTCATGCTGGATGATGTTACAGGCAGCATAACGTTCACTGTGGTGTCTCCAACATTCATCCTCTAAAGGCAATGGTTCGCACTAATATTTCAAAAACTAAATGTCTTGGTAGTTGGTAGAGTTCATGATGCCACCATATTTTAAAATACCTATTATGTTATTTTCACACCCTTCTTTTGATGCCAACAAACTGGTAAAATACCTATATTTTACCCCCACTATTATAGCCACCCTAACTCTTACAGTTCTTGCAATACGGAGACATGTGAAATCAAAATATGCGTCTTGTTTCCGATTACATTGCAATTGTTTTGTGGAAGGTTTCGTTTCAAGGTTTAGGAAATATTGTGACAACTTCCAGTTGTCACACTTTCTAGAATGGGCCCATTCAAGTGGGTGCTGGTTCTTAAGTTTGCAAGTAATGCTAGCTATCTACAGTACTGTTTATGCAGTGAGTATGAAATGTCACTGACTTTGATTATGGGACTCACTTTGTCAAAGGTAAGGCTGAAGTTATTTTGATATATTTTTCGTTGCGAGGTTTTGGAATTATTCAAGTGTTTGTGGCAAAAGCATAGCTGAAATTAATTAGAAAACTTTTGCCAGCTTTTTTTATGCGGTAGATGTGTAGTTAACTAGCTGTGCCCAAACTAGGGATCGCCACGCCATATAATACAATACAGTTTGGTATAATGAAACGTTACTTTCGGCCCAGGGCCTTCATAGAAAAATGTGTTGCCCCCCCCCCCCGATTTAATAGGATAATATGTATTCGGGAGATGGCCAGCTAAGTAACAGGAGATATCTGTGTTAACTTACTGCCAGTACACAGCTGGACACCAGATACAGCTGGTGGCACTGCAAGCACCCTTTACAATTTCCACAGAAATAGTCTTTTTTAGTTTCCATTTACATCCACAAGGCAATGCTATTTAACAAACTCCAGTGCTCTGCATTTGTTGCCTCCTCTCAATTCCAGTCCAAAACATGGCAACCATTCCACATTATATACT